>CAXKWD010000404.1:0-205415 GCA_964059195.1 Ectobius pallidus
AAATCTACGACCAAAACAAATCAAGTCATTGCACTGTCACCTATACATTCAGTATAATAACAAAGTATTTAAGGAGCAGAAAAGCACTCTTTAAAAATCGCAATTTTTACAAAACTCACATTTTTTCAAGAGAACTTTTGGGCATATGAAGGAATCCTGATTCTAGTATTCAATATAAAACTATAATCACGATAAATAGCAAGCTAAATTACATTAAATATAAAACCTTAAAATGATGGGACCTATTAGTATTTTATATCAAAGTGAATCTCAAATGATACTCTATTAAATCATGCTTAACATACAATTATTAAATGAAGAATATGGATTAAAGATAAAATAAATTAATATTAAATATAAGAATATTACGGGGTGGAGAAAGTACCAGACAAGATTCCGAGTATGTCACAAAGGATAGCTCGCTAGTACCATTCATTCACCATGGGCGGCCGGCGACGGTCTTTTGTTAACAAATAGTGCTCCCTTTATGTGAAAAGTGACACAAAGGCGATGAGAGCCTAGTCAAAAGAATATACTGGGAATAGGACTTGGGGAAAGAGCACAGAGTGAACATTCTCGGAATATTGAAGTAATAGCGAGAACAGGAGACAGTGGAAACTTGAGAGTTGTATCTCGTAGCGTCTTTAAAGCGTGGGTCTAAAGGGCCAATCAAAAAGAAGCTACTAGCTAAAATATAGTTAAATTACTGTAACATAGAATTTGATTTGTTAATATAAGAAGTGGGGAGATTTCTGTGAGTGCCACGATGTAGAACTTTGCCAATGTTAAGAGTACAGTGTTCTGCCGGATCCGCCACCGGTTGGACGCAAATCCCTTGTCAGCTTAATTATTCCGAGTGGATACCATTGTATCCCACTCGTATTTTTATATTCACGTTGGGGAAGTTACCCAACTTGGATAAGTAATCTTTTATAGTAAGATACCCAGTAAACGTGATTTGTGGTAATAGCTAAGTTACGGCTATTACCGATTTAAATTCAGTGGATCACAGTAAGTACTTGGTCGACGAATTAACATTATTATAATGACTCCAAGGGGAGTCATTATATCATCACGTGATAACGAATAGGAAGGAATAATAACTGATAAACTTTTGTGGCTACGTTCTACATTGGAGACATTATAAACAGTATCAACCACGAGTAGATTAGCATACGTATTAATTGGACTTGATATTAATTGGTTAATAAATCTACTCATACCAGTATTAATTAGTTTGATATCTAACTACTATAATTAATATTGCCATTCACCAGACCCATATTTATACCCTGTAGAAACGTAAGAGGTAAATTTTGTAGCTCGACTGACTAGACCGAGGCAGGTTCAAAGAAGCTCAGCAAATGTAAGTACTACATAAAAACATTATACTTATCCAGAGTGAACCTTAATAGTGGCATTTCCCAAAATCAAAGGGGGTGAACCGCTTCAGGCCTATTTACGAATGTATTGAAACGTGTTCCTTTCCTTGTTTCTTTCTGTCGTAATATGAAAAATTACACCCCGAATACCACACAGGTATTCACCATTTTAGAAAAAAGTATTTATACTCCTCAGTCCAATTACATTATTAACTAAAATGCTAAAATCCACATCGCTGTAACGCTCTTGTGGCTTGTACTCGATCAGCTGCTACAGTGTAGTAATATGGCGGTCCGTGCATCAACGTGGCTTCACTGCCGCCGATAGTACAGCATACACCATTGCCGATCTATGTCTATATATATCTGTGGGTTTGTTGGCGCCCGGGGCAAGATTTCGTCAGGCCCCCCCCCAAGTCAATCCCACGTACACCCACCCGACATTCCACCTATCTGTAAGGATTCAAACACAAACACACAGCGAGCGACGCGTCGCGACACTATCAAATATGTATAAACGGTTAAACACGCAATGAGCGACGCGACTTGGGGCGACGTGGACTGGACAAGTTCCAAGCCGCACAGGGTTGCCATACGTACGATTATAGTCGTACACATACGACTATTTCATAGATTTGTACGACGTACGACGCAATGATGAGTCGTACGACTATTTTAACATCGCGTTTCATATATTTTTAATCAATCTACTGACGAATTTTAAATTTTGATATGTATCCAGCTTTTTGTTTTCTCATGATTTTGTTGCAGACATGTTGCTAAAATTAATATGATTGGAAAGCAGTCCTGTGCCTTTTGTAATGATTAAAACTACTGTGGCAACTACTTTTTATTTAATTTTATTGTATTTAATCAAATTTATCACATCGGAAGATAATTAAACACGCCCAATCATTTAAATTAAATTAACAATTACATGGCATATAATTATAAGGTGCATAATACCGATTATTATTATTATTATTATTATTATTATTATTATTATTATTATTATTATTATTATTAGCGCAATAAGTTAATTACACTGAAAAAATACAAAATATACGACAGTTTTAACTAGCATACGACTATTTTCGAATATTGGTACGATTGTTCTATGTTTCTGATCTGGCAACCCTGAAGCCGCATCGCGTCCAGTCGCTCGTTAGCCTAGTTGCGCGTCAGGTCGCGTCGCTGTCTGTTTTTGTGCCCAAAAGAGACACCTAATCGGATTACCTTACAAAAATACCAGAAATATAATTATTTAATTTTTTTTATAAGATTGTATTGAAAATCAAATTAATACAAGTTTAGTAATGTTACAAAATCTTAACAATCATAAAAAATACTATAGGCGCTATTAAAGGACTACAAATTAATAGTGTGGGAAACCTCGATACATACATTGAATAGAATATAGAAAAGGGAACCGCGTTTATCAAATTAAGATAAGGTACTAAACATTAAGTGCCATTCGCTGGTTTTTGCACGAGCAAATGTCGTTAGAATTTCCATCAAGTCTATTTTTTGTGCTTCATCGTTTTCAATGGACAAGATGGGAAGATAATTCAGTCTCCTGTGACATAGTTGATCGTAAATATGTCTTTATAAGCAAATATTTATTTTGGGATAACTTAGCAAATATAGGCCTCAAGTTATCGGTGTCAAATATTTATTTGTTCAATAAAAGCATACAACGCAATATTCAAAATTCAGTTATACCCAACTTTTAAAAATACGTTATGTACATCCTACTTATTTTTTCAAATTTTGTTTTATTTTTGCAGTTGCCACGGCGCCTCCTAGTCATGGCGCCCGGAGCGAACGCCCCGCTCGCCCCGCCCACACGACGGCCCTGATCACAGAAAAGGGGTGCATTAAGGGTACACTGAGCTTTATTAAACAATACAGTATTCTAGTCGACCAATGAGGAACCTGAATAGTAAAATTGCTGAATGTTCTGGAATATACAGACGCACATGCATAAGCTTAAATGCATTGAGTTATAATTATATATTTTCTGAAAATGAAAGTAAATTCCGGAATCCATCAATTTATCAAATATGTCAAATTGTCAATTTGTCAAATTTTGTTGTTTTATTTCTGCCGTTGCCACGGCGCCCCCTTGGTCGCGGCGCCCGGGGCGATCGCCCCCCTCGTCCTGCCCACGCGACGGCCCTGTATGATAGCGATATGTCATTTATATAGTGACAATTTTGACGGATTACGGAATTTACTTTCATTTTCCGAAAATATATAATTATAACTCAATACATTTAAGCTTATGCATGTGCGTCTGTATATTCCAGAATATTCAGCAATTTTACTAAAACTTGATATACAGGTTCCTCATTGGTCGATTAGAAATACTGTAGTGTTAAATAAAGCCCAGTGTACCCTTAATGCACCTCTTTTGTGTGAGGGTTGGTAGTTTCTACCCCACAATATTTTTAATGTAGAAATCTAAATTCATTGACAAAATCCCATTGGCGGGGACCATTTTTTAGTACCGAGATTCTCTTCATAAAACACTTATATCACAAGAATTTTGTTATAGGTAGATGTGTGGAGAGGAGATGTTGTCTCGGCAAATGATTTGGTCCGGCCCACAGGCCCCAATTGATACACTTTCTTTTATATCACGATCTAGCGAAAACTTCCTTGTTCTCCGCTATTTTTTCTGTCCTCGTCCTCGTCCTCGTGATTGGACGTTGGAGGTGTGATGTCATATTGCTAAACGAGATGATTGTGGGTGAACAGTGTGACGAACCTATAAAGGTACAAGCCACTAGCTGCTCGTAAGAAATGGTGGTTGTGCTATTAAGTATATTGCTCCTTAACTAACATAAACGTTCCTAACCTAACAAAACATCGGAGGTGTTCAGTATGACGTAATTCGCCTTGAAATCGAAAAATAAAGTTGTGAAAACTGACGTTACAACTGGCACACGCCATATTTGTCGTCTGCTGCTACTATATAAAAGGAGGACAGTTGGTAACCGTGCATCCCTCATAAACAAAAAACATCACACAGTCCGTGGAAATGTGAATATCGCGTGAATTGGTCCGCGTCATTGGGATTATGCTAATTTTACACGTCATGTATCCTTTAGAATCGACGGAAGATTTTACGAGAATTTAATATTCGAAACACAACCTCTTATTAAATTATCAACCCTCTATTACGTGATCTCTTTACAAATTTGCAGTGTTTGACCAACAACACAGAATTTTACACAGAGACCCTCATAGTACTACTCATCAGTATTCCATCTTTCATAGTTTTAATTTGCTGAACCGTTGCATTGGCAGTCTGTCTCCTTCGCTCTCGGAGCAGCTGATCCAATGTTGTATTAGTCTTATCCGTTATTGTCTTCCAGGTCTTGCATGCAACCTTTGCCTGGGATAATCATCTTTTCCAAGTTGTCTTCCTGTCGCCGGACTATATGCCCAAAGAACTGGACAACCACTACGTTTGCCCATCTACGATATCCTATATGTCCACATCTCAATGGCATCTCAATTCTTTTGCGATCCTTTCTCATTTACTGTCCAAGTAAACGGAACACTGCAAACACCAGAGCATTCAATACTCTCGATTTAGTAAGCTCGAACTTTCCAAACAATTGTCAGCCATCACTTTGCAGGACTCCATGGTTAATTGTCTCCCAATTAGAAAAATAATCTTGGTTCTAAACAGCTGATTTTACACATCCTTTTTTTTCCTATCAGTGAAATAAGACTTTATCCAATTTAAAGTAATGTCATTTATTCCGTAATACTCTAGTTTTCTCAGGAATGTTTTATGATTCACACAATCAAAAGCCTTTGTTAAATCACAAAAGAAGCCCGGTACGTATAATTTCTTATTCATTGCTTCCAGAATTTCATTAGTAAAATCATGCAGTGAATTTACTGTTGAAAGCCTTTTCCTAAATCCAAACTGTTCAGTGCTTAGAATATTATTTTGTTCTAAATATTTACTTAAGCGCACGAGCATGACCTTTTCGAAGATTTTAGAAAAAGCTGTTTGTAAATATATTGGACGGTAGTTAGAAAAAAAAATCTCCTTTTTTAAAAAGAGGTTTAATCATGGAATACTTAAGACGACTGGGAAAAATGCCTGATATCAGGGAAACATTGCAGAGATGGCTTAATGGTTTGGTAATTGAGTCTGTACTAGTGATGAGCGAGAACAGTCTTGGTCTTGCAGTCTTGGTCTTGGTCTTGCAGAAAATGCAAGACCGAGACCAAGACCGCATCAGCGTTAGAAAGACCAAGACCAAGACCGACCATGCAAGACTGAGACCAAGACCAACCCTGCAAGACTCTGGCAAGAACAAGACCTAACTGCAAGACTCTTGCAGTCTTGCATTTGAAAAAGTTTTATAAAGCCCCGTTGTGTATGCAGCGACCGCTACTCAAAGGCGCCGCAGAGTCGCTAGCCGGGTAGTCCCAAGGCTAGTGGGCCTATAATATAGAGGTTGCTTCATCGTGCGGTAACCAATGAGAGCAGACCCGGTGCGTAACACTGTCCGTATCCAAAAACGAGCGCACCATTCAAATAATACATATGAAATCTGTATACAACCTCTCTCACCATTACGATAAACAAATTACTGCAATGGAAACTAACAATTAATCTGACGGATTTCCCTGAATGGCATTCCAGACAGCTAGTTCCTTCAATTGGTGGGAGTTAAATTCACGATAAACACTCCATATTCATTTTTAAAATGTTTAATTCCAATAGTTCTCTAGTATTATGGTACGAAAGGCAAACAGATGTAACAAAGGCCCTAAGCCATATATGAAATTTCATTTTGCGTACAATATAAATAAATTCTGCCATACAGTTATTCAAACTAGTTTCTCTAACCTCTCACTGGGTTAAAAGAAAGCTATGACTGAGGATCTATAATAATTCGTTATTACAACCAAATGGTCATACTATGATGAATGGAGCAACGATGGAATGAGATATGCCAGGGGAAACAGGAGCACCCCGAGAAAATCTGCCCCGACCCCACTTTGTCCATCACAAATTTCACATTGATCCATCGAGATCCGATCCCGGGTCCCAGCGGTGGAGGGCGAACGGTCTATCCACTCAGCAATGGGGCGACCTATGACTGAGGGTTTGAAACTTTAATCAGTCCCTGTAACTTAAAACTCCTATTAACATGCTCAGTAGCCTATTTCATTAACGATGGTATCCTTTTTTACACCTATCATTAATATTCATAGCCTACTCTCACATATAAAATTGATAAGTACAGTAGATTAAATGAATTAGTTGAATATTGAATAGTTAAGGTAATTGCTTTATTATAAAATGGTGATGGGTATGAATAAGTCTTGGTAAATACGTACGTATTGTGAAAAAGCACGTTCTTGGAAAACCAAATTTCTTAAAGAGGATCTCAAAGCGAGGGTGTATTTTCCCAGGTAGACTGAACGTGACTTTAAATAATAGACAGAGGGTTTGGTAGCAGAAGGAACTAATTATGTTACAGGAAAGATGCGCAATCAATGTAAAAGGTATATTATGATCCAAGGAAAAGGAGATGATAATTAGTAACACTTAAACTTTAAGTTTAACAATCAGGCACGTTTCAAGTAAGTTTGGAGAAACGCGTTATAAATAAAATTGCTTCCGATTTACAAGGGTAAAACTGTAAATGTCACATATTTATGAAAAGATATGTTCCGGGTATATGGGAAGACACACTACAGAATTAAATCAGTGTGAAGATTAGGTCTATGTATTGTATGAGACCTTTGGCTATTCGCACCAATTCTCTACTAACTGAGCTAAGCCGGAGTTCAATTCACAGCGCCAGATGGAATCTTTCTCCTATGATTGCTCTAAGTTTTCTCCTATAATATTCTAATGTAATGTCCAACAGAGACAATAATCTGTGGTTCATGAATACTTATATATCTAGCCGTTATGTATCATACACATCTTGTTAATATTACTTCTTGTCTCCACAGACGTTCAATTTGAAACTTTACAATATAATATTCATAATTTTACACTCTCAAATAGTGTTAGGATCTCGTGGATTTAGGGTTTAAAGTTCTGCAATAGGATAACAGAGAATATTTAAACTTACACTCAAAGTTTAATGTTCTAGCTTATATCACCATGGACATTCCGGCAAACAGTGTGACATCACTTTACTGTTTACATAGTCAAAGCAACTAAAAGCAATTAGCTTTCGTTACTTTCGCAAGCAATAACACACATGTAATCGGTGTAACTTTAAATCATGTAAACGCCATAGATCACAGTAAGATGCATAAAATAAAATTCAAAGACTCTTGCAACAAGACCAAGACCGAGTATGCAAGACCGAGACCAAGACCAAGACCACTGATGCAAGACCGAGACCAAGACCAAGACCAGGGTTACCTATGCAAGACCAAGACCAAGACTGAGAGTGCAATACCAAGACCAAGACCAAGACCGCCTTGGTCTTGGTCTTGCATTTGCTTATCACTAGTCTGTACAGGGTTTAAATATTATCGTCGGAATTTCATCATATCCAAATGATCTTTTACTTTTAAGCGATTTTATAACCATATTAATTTCTTTCTCAGTTGTGGGTAATGTATTTTCAACTGCATTAAAAAATAAGTATTAAAAGTGTTGGCTATTGTTTGCGGATCTTCTATTATCTTCTTACCTATTTGAAATTTTGAAACTTTATCAGGCTTCATTGATTTACCTGCAGGTTCTTTTACGATATTATTTTATTATCAGATTCATCTATCAGTTTATTATAGTATAGTTGTTTTTCTGCTTTTATTAAAGAGTTTAATACTTTACAGTATTTTTTATAATTTTATTTTCTTTAATTTCCTACAGAGTGTATATAATTCTCTTTTAGTGGCACATGATATTTTAATACCTTTAGTAATCCACTCTTGTTTTCTTTATGTTGTATCGTTTTATAAGTATTTGGAAAGCTATGTTGAAAGTACTTTATGAAGAGATTATGAAATAATCCGTATCTCCTGGTTTGTATACATCCCCTCATGTTTCATTATTTATCTGTGTTTTAAAGAATGCTATCGTTTCATCATTCATTTTTCTATATTTTAATTAATCAATGGTGTATGTCACTTCTCACAACTGTTATAGTACAGGAAGAATATTTAGGATTGTTGTGCTTTTGTTACAAGAATTGTACCAATTTCTTCTGCTGACGACGAAATGTTTGATGAATTTTCATGCGCACAGAACTTTGCGAAAAGTTCAAGAGAAGTTTATAATCTGTAAGTTCTTCTAACAGTAAGTAAATATTATTTATGGGGAAACTTGAAAAATAAAGTGTAGCCTATAGGTCAATTTCCCATACATAAGAAGAACTTCAAGACAATATCACAAGAGAAATTAATCCTATCTCGGAAGCTGAACTTACGTGCTGGATACCAGTGTCATGGCGCGATACCAGTGTCATGGTGGGATACCAGTGTCATGGCGGGATACCAGTGTCATGGCGGATAGAGAATAGTTGGCTATTACATCGCTCCTGACAATATTTAAAAAGTAGGTGTTCAAAAGCGTTGAGATCAAGTGTAGAAGTGCTGTGTGATTGCCTAAGTGATACCACGTATACTGAACAATAATTTCTCACCATGCCACCAAAGAAGAGCGAGAAAATTGAAGAAATTCAAGAAACTGTGCAGCGCGTTGTTAAGGAAGCACTGCAGGACGCCAACTCGTTGCAGGTTCTCGTGCAGCTGGTAAAGCAAACTCTCATGGCGGACCTGCAAGCCACCATAGAAAAAAACAATACGGTGATAAAAGAACTGAAGTGCGCTCTCCAACAGAAAGATGAAAAAATCGTAGCATTGGAAAACCGCATCGATGATTTAGAGCAGTATCAACGGCGCCAATGCATACGCATATTTGGTGTGAAAGAGGAGGAAGTAGAAGACACCGATAAGATCGCAACTGAGGTGGCGCGCAAGATCGGTGTGCAGCTGGATGTCAACGACATCGACCGGAGCCACAGGGTGGGAAGACGCGACACTGAGAAGCCCCGGCCCATCATCGTAAAATTTGTGAGCTACCGAAAAAGGAGTGAGATGTACATGAATAAACGCAGACTTAAATCGAGTGGAATTACAATTAGAGATGACCTCACTAAGGCTAGACATGCTCTCCTGCGAGAATCCATTATCAGATTTGGGCTTCATAATGTCTGGACGATGGACGGGGTCGTTATTGTCAACCACGAGGGCACCAAAAGAAGACTGACAAGAATGACTGTTCTAAACAACATGTGATGTCAGGCGATGACACTTAAGGTCTAGTTCTGTTCTATATTTATTCACGTTATCTTTAGTTTCTTTTTAGTTTATAATTTTCATTGGTTTATTTTCATTAACTCTTTAGAAAAATTCAAATCTGCTAATTACATCACATTACAATATTTAAATCATTATTTTAGTAAACGTAGTGTCGAGTATTTCAATATCGAATATTATTTCTAAACTTGTTTTTTTTTATTGAATTCTTAGTTTACAATATTGACGTAAATAATTTTAGAAATGTTTCCCCGACTGCCCCTCACTGTGATAATGAGTCCAGTAACCCTTTCCCTCTCTACCCCCTTGCACCTAACGGGACACAAAGCTCTGAAAAGGAAAGCAGTCATCGTCTCTCACCCCTACCTCCTTCCACCGCCGATCTGTTGAAGTCGTCTTTCTCAGGTAGCTCCACCACCCTTAAGGTTGCTCACGTTAATGTTCAAAGTCTTATTGCCCATTTCCAAGAACTGCACAACATCGTCTCTTCTCTAAATCTCCACTGTATTCTGTTGTCTGAATCCTGGCTTAAACCGTCCCTCCCTTCTTCACTTGTTGAATTGCATTCTTATTCTCTCCTCCGTAATGACAGAATAGGGAAGGGGGGAGGTGGGGTCGCTGCTTACATAAGAAGTGACCTCCAGCCTAAAATTGTATCGCAGTCTGCCTCTCAATATTCAGCCCGTCCTGAATTCTTGTTTATTGAAATATCCGCTGGTACACAAAAATGTCTTATTTGCATAGTTTATAGACCACCCAGAATCGGTTACCTTTCAGATCTAGAAAATGCATTGATTGACTTAACCCCCTATTATGAGCACACACTCCTCCTAGGTGATATCAATACAGATCTTATTAAGGCTAACTCAACAGATGTATTGAAGCTAAATTCTATATTTCAATCCTGCAATATGACCATTCTGCCCCTTCAACCGACACACCACACTGGCACTACAGACACTCTACTTGACTTAATAGTGATCTCACAAACACATAGGGTTATAACGCATGGACAACTACCTGTACCTGGAATTTCAGCACATGACCTAATTTACGTCGAATACTCGTTGCAGTGCCCGAAACGCGAATCCAAATTCATTACATACAGAGACATTAAAAATATAGACGAACTGCAACTGACTGAAGACGCCCTGCAACTGACTGAAGACGCCCTGCAACTGCCTTGGCACTCCATATGGAATCTGCGCACTGTTGACGAAAAAGTACAAGCTCTCAATGACCTGATAATACAGCTATATGCCAAACACGCACCGTTACAGACTAAACGAGTAACCCGTCCCCCTGCACCATGGATGACTGAAGAAATACGTGAATATATGACAAGGAGAGACGCGGCATATCGTAAATATAAACACAATAAATGTGATGAAAACTGGCAACACTATAAGCGTTTCAGAAATAAGACGACCCAAATGATACGTAATGCTAAAATACAACATGGACACAAACTTGTTGTGCCAACTATGACGACTTGTGACGTATGGAAAAACTTACGTACAATGGGACTATGTAAACAAAAAACTGACTGTTCTTTTGACAATTTATCTCTCAACGAACTGAACGAGCATTTTACGTCAGTGCCTATCAGAACTTTAGACAATGCAACTAAACGACAAGCTATTGCTGAACTGACAACCTTACCTACACCAGATCGTGAAAAATTCTATTTCTCTCACGTATCTCCCATGCAAGTAAAGAAAGCTCTTCAACGGGTAAAAACTAATTCACAGGGCATTGACAGAATAAGTATAAGAATGCTAAACAGAATCATAGATATCATCCTTCCGACCATAACTCACATATTTAACGCTTCACTTGTTACATCCACATTTCCTCAACAATGGAAACATGCACTCGTTCGACCTATTGCTAAAGTAAATCGGCCAAGCACTCCTACAGACTACAGACCTATTAGTATTTTACCTACTTTATCTAAAGCACTAGAACGTATTGTTCACAAACAACTTACTGACTATTTACATACTTACAACTTGCTCGATCCACTCCAGTCTGGCTTTAGGACTTATCACAGTACCTCTACTGCACTCCTTAAAATCGTTGAAGATACTCGTGAGGCCATGGACAGACGTGAGTTGACTGTATTAACCCTTCTTGACTTTTCCCGTGCATTTGACACAGTCGATACTGACATTCTTATTGCAAAGTTGAAATCTTTGTATCTGTCTGACACTGCAATCACGTGGATGGAATCCTACCTTCGCGGCCGT
The DNA here is from genome assembly GCA_964059195.1 of Ectobius pallidus. Taxonomy (NCBI): domain Eukaryota; kingdom Metazoa; phylum Arthropoda; class Insecta; order Blattodea; family Ectobiidae; genus Ectobius; species Ectobius pallidus. Next base: position 11,954 of record CAXKWD010000404.1, read on the forward strand.
CAGCAATGTGTTACTGATAACAAGCGCTCTTCATCGTGGCGATGTGTGAAGGCAGGCGTTCCCCAGGGGTCTGTCTTAGGGCCTCTCTTATTCTCCGTATTCATAAATGATATATCTAGTCACATAAGACACTCCCAACACCACCTGTACGCAGATGACCTTCAGATCTATATTCACTCACCTCCCGATGCAATTAATGACTCTGTAACATTCCTTAACGAAGATCTACAATCAATCGGTAACTGGGCAAACAAATTTGGCTTACAACTTAACCCAAGCAAAACCCAAGTTATTGTATTAGGACAGCAAAGACTCGTGTCATCCATCAACAAGGCTACATTGCTACCAGTGACACTGAACAACACTATTATCCCTTACACAGAAACAGTAAAAAATCTAGGTATCTATCTCGACTCAAACATGAATTGGAATTCCCAAATCAAGCATATATGTAAAAAGGCTTTCTCTATCATGCATGCTCTAAAACGACTGAAAAACTTCCTTCCTACTAGAATAAAGCAAACCCTCATACAGACCCTAGTGATGCCTTATTTCGACTACTGCGACATCTTGTATGGAGATCTGAGTGTTGAATTGTCACAGAAACTTCAGCGTGTTCATAATACTTGTGTTCGTTTTATCTTTAACATTCGTTTCCACGATCATGTCTCAAAATATTTCAAGCAACTGTCTTGGCTTCGTTTGCATAATAGACGTTTGGTCCACTCTCTGTGCTTATTATACCAAATTCTTACGTTTTCCATACCTCTTTACTTGGCTCCCCGATTTACATTTCTATCCTCCTACCATAATCATGGTACACGCTCGCAGCACAACTCTCTGTTATCAATTCCTAGTCATCATACAACCTCATACTCTCATTCATTCACCATAGCCAGAGCCCGTTCTTGGAATACCTTGTCACAAGATATTAGGGGTAGTCGGAGTGTACACTCTTTCAAATCTGCGCTTATTAAACAATTATTGCCCACTGAACAGAACTAGCTCTTTGTAGTCACTCCATCTTTCACTGTATATAACATTACTTAGTCTCCTTATAACGTATCTACAGCTAGACTTAAATTTCCATTATAACATAATTTTACATAAGTTATTCCTTGTTTTACTTGTAACATTATTACTATTTTCTTTGATGACACTTACGCTCTCTATGAAGCCTATGCTTTTTATGAAACCTATGCTTTTTACTTATTTAATTTATTATTTTGATTAGCCTTAACCTTAGTCTTAGTATTAGTCATAAGTCTCTTATTCACTAATTTGCTATTTATGTAAACTTGCATTGTATATATTTTCTGAAACCTGGTTGAGTGGAAGAGAAGGCCTTATGGCCTTAACTCTGCCAGGCAAAATAAATCATTTACTACTACTACTACTACTACTACGTGCATGAAAGAAAATTTCCTAAAAAGATGCCTGTGTTGTGTGGATGCAAGAGGAGAACATTTCCAACATCTCTTGTGATAAGGTACGTGGTTATTTTCATTGTAATTTTAACTGTAAATGTGAGAACCTGAATCATTACACCCGCTGCGGCATTATTTGCGTAGATATTTCACCCGAACGCTCGGGAGTTGGAGCTGTGCCAGCCGCGACGCAGAAAGCCGTGTCATTGGCCAACTCTTGCGTGGGACTCACTGTAGAAGAAAGATAGAGTCAGCCGAAATGAAATTCTTACGTTCAGTAGTGGGCTACACACTTTTGGACAAAAAATATAATGAAATAATCAGAACAGAGTTAAAAATATACAATGTAAAAGATAGAATAAATCATATAAGAAATAACTGGCTAGAGCATATGGAAAGAATGACACCAGATAGATTTCCACGGATTTTACTCCATTATCATCCCAAAGGCAAAAGAAGAGTGGGACGCCCAATTACTAGATGGAGAGACTCCATCTCTTGATGTGGAAACAGGCCTAAGGCCTAAATCCATGAAGTAGAAGAAGAAGAGGTTTCTGTATTGTGTCTATTAATAGCAAAAGACATTGGCACTTTTAGTATACAAAAGATACAGACTAGCCGAGCCCAATAACGCATAAATCTCATTTTTGCAAGAAATTGACATTGGCCCTTTTAGAACGAAGTCACAGATAAAATAGTTTCATTAAGGGCCTGTATTACCACATGCTGACAAATCCTCCAGATACGTGACTTCCAGATAGCTTAACTGGAAGATGCCGTGTAATACCACCGCTGATCTGCTACCGGCAAGAACGCAGTAAAAATTTGTAAAATGGTCCTTACATCGCTGAGCAGAGAGGTGTGTTTGTTGTAGTTCGGTAGTCCTCCGCTAGGTGCGGCAGCTCGGATTTGTATTTGTACAATTAAATTACATAACAACATATCGTTTTAAGTGCATTAATCTATTTGTTCAATTCTATTTCATTCATATGTGAGCATAAAATGACAATTTTATGTAAATTAAATCTTCCGGCATCAGTTCTAAAATTCAGATGGCTAGGAAGCTTTCGGCTTGCGCCATCTTGTTTCAACCAAGATCCCTAACTAGCAGTCAGTACTTTGTCAGCCACTCCATCCTGCTGCTAGCTTATCTGGAAGTTGTCTTGTCAGGAGACCATAATACGCAATTCTTGGCCAACTTCCAGATAGGTTCTCTATCTGGTACATAAATACGATATCTGGAGGTCGTCATACGGGCCCTAAGAATATTTCAAAAGAAGTAGGGCTAGATTTTCATTCAGTAACATTTTCGTTTTATTCATTTTGGAGGGGCCTGGGCACACGAAATGTCACACCCGTGATATGGAATCGCCCAAAAAGAAAGAAAAAAAAATAAAGCTGCAACAGCGAAGGCCTTGGTGATAGCGGAAACACACTTTGAGCTGACTTTTATATTACAATATTTGAAAAAAATACAGTGGCAACAAGGCATCTATTTCGTGGGATAATTTAGTATAGCTACAGCAGTCCACAGAAAAAGTTTAAACCATGCTAAGGAAAGGTGGAATGGATAATTACATTTATGAGCTACGAGACTCTGGACCTCATAGATTGGGTGGTAAACAAAAGACATACATACTGTAGAAAGGAAGTGTTTCATACTTTGAATTTGGGGGGGGGGATGAAATTCCTGTCTCCACCTCTTGCTATCTTCTGTTGCATCTTTTAACTCTCCATAACTTCTTTTCTTCTTGAAGTTATCTAGTCTCTCAATTCTTCTTCTACCAAATTGTGTTATTAAGTGCCAGTATGGTACTTTATGAGATTGTGTGTGGGAACGAAAAATGTCTGTCCGTTTGTGTGTCTGTACGCGCCATGAGGCGCGGTTCTACCTATAGGTCACAGTGTCACGTGCCCCCCCCCATCCCCATCTATTTTGAATATAAACTGTACTGCATTTATAGCAACGAATAAAATAACTTAACATCCATCTATTTCAAACTTCGCGCGTTTGCTTTCCTGGTAAAGTTTGGCAACATAGCATGGGTCAAATTTCCGTCGTGCCCGGCCATCTCTCATCCCTTTAACATTTCCCCTTTCTAAAGCTGACGGAATGCAGGGAGGGGTTGTGGCAAATACTTATTGAGAGTACAGTATTTGGTTGTGGCTAATTTAGGTTGTACAGGGTCACAGTAATTTTGCGACTTCACACAAATCAGCGCTGTCAGCACTCTTGAAGTCCTCCGCCAGATGGAGTGGTATGCATTATTATTACTCTGTAGTTGAGAACATATTTACGTGTCGAGAGAGACAGAATTCAGTATGGCCAACTCTCTTACTCCCCCCAGGGTATCAGAATACAATAACATCTTACCCGTAAAACCTGTCCAGTTGGGAAAGGGCGAGTGCAAAAATGCTTCTTTCCTACCCTCTTCCGCAACTCAAATAAGCTAAAGCCGGAAGTTTTTTCTTGTTGAATGTTAGTGCATGCTTCTGATATTTCCTTACTTAGTAAAGTATTTTTTGCATAGTGATAGTTAAATGAATGAGATAAGATACAAAATAAAATTCTAAATTTCGAGGACAAAATAATTAGGCCGGCCTAGACCAGACCAGAGCTAATAAAGACAAAAACAGAGTGTACAAGAGAAATTTCAATAAAATGTATATGAAAAGTGCGAGTGGATGTGCGGGTGTCTGACAACTAATGCACTATTTTGTTATCCGTGTATTCTATTCGGTGGAGAAGATGCATGGACTAAAACTGGTAAATATTTACCCGATAGATGTAAGCACATTTTGTCAAAACGCCATTTAGACACTGAAATGAGTCTCGCTGTCTTAGGGAAGGCTGATATCAGGGTGCAACTTGATGATGGGTACAGAACATGTGTCCGTAAGCATAATGATCTTGTTGACAAAAACATATATTTCGTCAAGCATTCTTGATGCCATAAAATTTTGCAGGGAATTTGAATTGGCCTTGCGTGGGCATAATGAGACAGCGAGTTCTGATAACCCAGGTGTTTTCGAAGGTCTCATGAACTAAACCGCGACACTTGGCAATATCCTGAAGAATAGTAATGTTATACAAAGAAATGAAACAGAAAGGTAAGTTTTAGCTTAAGTGTAAGTTCTGTTTTCCTCATAACATTTTTGGTTGATATTTGTATGTGACCCAGCCATATGGAACCTCACGAGCCGCCATTGCGCGCCATAAGTAAAATAAGCTTTTTCGGATTTTCATGAAACTTGGAAAACACATTTATAATGTCTATGTGAAGAACCCTATTGACATTGAACCAAATCGGTTCACCGGTACCGGAGTAATGCCCAATTTAGTGCCTATTTTAATAGATTATGGCGCCTCTCTAAGAGAAAAGCGCCATAACTCAAATACGCTTTATCGGATTTCCTTGAAACTTGGTATACGCATTTATGACGTCCATGAAAAGTGCCCTATTGAATTTGAACCTAATGTGTTGACCGGTACCGGAGTAAAACCTAATTTACTGTCTATTTTAAAGGCGCAATAACACATATACGCTTTATCGGATATTTATGAAACTTCGTATACGCATTTATAATGTCTATGGGAAGACGTCTATCGATATTTTACCAAATCGGATGGTCAGTACCGGAATAATGCCCAATTTAGTGCCTTTTATGTTAATATATAAGAAGTCGCGATAACTCAGATATGCTGTATTTTTTTCCCTGAAACTTTGTATACCCATATAATGTACATGGAAAGACGTCTACTAATATTGGACCAAATCGGTAGACCGGTACCGGAGTAAAACCCAATTTAGTGTATATTTTAAAGACGCGGTAACTCAAATACGCTTTACCGGATTTTTATGAAACTTGGTATACTCATTTATAATGTCCATGGGAAGACGTCTATTGATGTTGGATAAAATCGGTTGACCTGTTTCGGAGTAAAGCTCAATTTAGTGCCTTATACGTATTCGAAAGAATTTATAAAAAAAAAAAAAACAAATCAGTTATCTTGACAACAAAGTCAATTGTTTTACTGTGATATTATAAGGCTTTCTAAATTAAAATACAGTTAGATATGATCAAAAACACTACTGGTTTACATGCGCTTATCCATCTAGACCGTTAAAATGACCCCGGAGGCCGAGATGGTAACGTCTTGGCCTCACATTCTAGTGTTGATTCAGTGAGGAGTGACAAGACAATATGTTGTGTCATTAATACAACAGACGTGACATCACTTGAGACAGACTGTACTGACACTTGTGGCACGTAATGGAGATGTGCCTTATCATCATTATTATTATTATTTCTGTTGTCATTACGATTCAGGATCAGGCCTTTATCACGCCCTGAGACACAAACAGGTCCAAACGTTTATTTAACAGAAAAATAATTATAACGTGATAACGTTATGTTCGAAATGTTTACAAGGGTCTAAGTGCCAACATGAACATAGTATAGAAAACAAGATAGACCCAGCGCTGATTTATTGCTACTAACGTGACCTTGGAACTTTCTGAAATGCATTGGTGTGGGCCATTTAAAATTATCAACTAAAAATCATCGTTTTGGCACTTAGACCCTCATAAAAGTAAACGCTTCATTTACTAACACTTACATCGTTTTTACATAAATTGCATGAATGACATAATTTTACTCTTAATTATATTGTTTTCTGTATAAAATAAATAATTACAGGAATAGGACGAATCTTGTGCTTCCGTATGGGCATAAACATTCGAAATGAAACGATTAAAACGTAACACAGACTTATGGACCTTATCCAAATCATGCATAAGCAATTAAAACGATTGATAATTTAACAAATTAAAATTCCCGGTTTTGATGTACAATCGATGTAGATTAAAGTGCGATGACCGGGGAAAAAGACCCGAGATTCGAGTTTCCTAGCCACCCCCCAAAACCCCGCATAGCAAGTTTCGTCCAAATCATCCAATGCTCTTTCTTCCCAGTTCCTATGGCAATCAATCTCACAATTGAATTGTCTTGTCAGTAGGTGGCATTGGCTGGGCGTTCATCACATGTAGTTTTAATACATGCCTTGTAAAATATTTCCATTAAAACTCCAATGAATGACAATTGTTCACCCCCACCACTGCGCACATACAACTGAAGCTAACCCTCCATTTAATGTTTGTCTTATTCCCCTCACTGCTTCTCTCCTGAATCTGAAACAGACCTGTGTTCATAGTTAATGTTTCAGTGGTATACCTTTTGAAACAAACCAATAAGAATCAGATCCGTTCAAGCTGGCATGAGAATTTCTACGAGGCACGCCTTACAGCCACTCAAATGAAATGTTTCAGTACTCCATTCCATTTCACCGCTCACCTAGTTCTGAGCGTTGTTCATAGGCTAATGTGTGGTAATTGCGAATAGCAACACATCAGAATTTATACCGGTCATAAAAGGACCCTTCCTATTCATTGTATATGTGAATGACTTTCACTTTCTTACCCTGTACTGCAATCTTATACGCAGATGACACAACATTCTTAACCTCTGATGTAAATCCAGCAGCGGTTCATAACTTGAATAGACAAATGGTAGAACTGGCTACCAACTGGTTTAAATGAAATATGTTACAAGTAAACAATGCAAAAACTGAAGAAATATTTTTTGACTTGAACACAAATAAAGTAAACAATAAATCAAAAAAATTGTTAGGAATTCATATAGACCAAAAACTAAGTTGTGAACACCACACAAGCTACATTTGCACTAAACTCTCCCGGGTTATTCAACTACTGTATAAATTTAGGGGTAACATAAGTGATGAATTACTTAGACACTCGTACATTGCTTTCTTCCATTCCTGTTTAGCATATGGAATTCATCTATGGGGAAATTCACCAGGATCAATAAATGTTTTCAAATGGCAGAAAAAAGCAATCAGGTGCATTTCTGGACTCGCACCTCAAGAATTGTGTCGGGAACATTTCAAAAGACGGTATCAGGATTATTTATATACAACTCTATAGCATTTGTTAAAGAAAACCAACACAAACACCTTCCTAGACAAGCATTTCATGAACATGACACACGAAACATTCAAGCATCAGACATACCATACTCAAGGCTATCCAAATTACATAATAGTTATAAATATCACGGACCATCCCTGTTTAATATATTACCAAATTCCATAAAGGCACTCCCTATAAATAAATACAAGGCGAGAGAACGAGCTCAACTAAAGGCCAGTATAATTCGAAACAGAGGACAGGGGCCACCTAGATATAATGATTTAGTCATAAAATACCTAAAAGACTTTAATACATTTATTAAAGCAATGGACTTAAAATAAAGAGATCAAGTAAATATACGGACTAGGATAGGGATATAGTACATAACTAATAAGTATGAGACTGATATCTGTCAATTTGTAAATTACTATAGATAAAGTGGAACAAAACTAGAAACTAAGCCATATTGAAATATAATATTGTATTAATTAACAACATAAGGATTACACCAAAACATGTAGTATTACTATTGTAATGAAACATGTTGATGTTATACATTAAAAAAAAAAAGGCGACTCTTGATAACTGGCTGAAAAATAAAATATTTTACTCCGTCCAAGAATTTATTGATTGTGATTACACAATACTGACACGGGCATAGGGCAGTATATTAAAATAAAAGGTTAGCACTAGAATTAGTTAATTGTTGAATCGTAGTAACAATACGCCCATTGAAATGTTTATTGTATTATTATTATCTATTCAATGGACAGGGATAAGTGGTACCATGCAACACATTGAACATTCTTTGGAAATACAGTATGTTAATTTTATTTAAATATGTACAAATTTGGGTTTTGGTTAGAAATTACTGAACTTTTATACAAATGTCATTGTAATAGAGTTGGTGGAGTTTAACCTCAGAAATGAGGAAATCGCTCAATAAATAAAATAATTATCTATTGTATTAATATTATATTATTGTATTATCATTGTATTATTGTATCACTGTATTGAATTGTTCTGTATTGTACAGTGAGTCCATTTTATGAGGAAACCTCGCATCACTAGCATTGTACAAAGCATAGACCCTACAAGCGGTTAGTTGCTTCGGTGTCTTGTAGTGAGATGCTTGTCTATTATTTTGTGTTATGTAAGACAATAATCGAAAATGTATATGGTTGAACAGACAATTTATTTGGTGGAATGTTGCTTATAGAGAAATAAATATCCTGACTGTACCATCTCAGTATCTCAAATAAATGGTGAGTAATAAGCCTCTACATGTAGGCCTATTTTGATAATAAGTTGGTTGAGTTATTCTATTTTGTATTGTTTCTAAAGTCTTGATTTGCCGGTAGTAATGGAACACGGTCCCGGCCGGTGCAAACGCAACAGTAGGGAAAGTGTGAGCAGGGGCAACGCTGTTAAAAAGTTTCCGCATAAAATGGATTCCCTGTACAACAAACTGACGAGACCAATTGAAACTCAAAATTGCATAAAGGTCAATAAAAGCTATCTATCTATCTATCAGTCTGACAATTTACATTAAGTTGCTTCCATTTTCAGAATGTACATACACTATCTTACACTCTGGCTTTACTATCTTTTACAGTATGTAAAACTCAACATATGTGTTTATTACGTTAAACGGCTGGAGAAATTTTATTGAAACTTGGAATACATGTTTCTCATTGGTAGACTAAAAACTCTTGTCATGTTAAATCAATCCTAACACTCCCTTAATCCACCCCTTCTGTGTGAGTAGTTTCAACCCTGTAATATCTCTTTGTACACAAATGAGATTCTTTCACCATTGTGTACAAAACTTTATGCATTTACCTACTGGAAGAGGGCAAAGTTGAAAACACACCTCATTAGCATTGGCAGACCACACACTTAATTCAGTACTGACTTCAAGGTCACCGAGAGGAATTTCTACACATAGATCTTTCTATTCCCTCACTTGTCATACTACGAGACTACCTTGCCAGTGTGTGCATTCAGTTGTAACAGCCTCACAAAAGACAAAGACTCAGTGCTCACATTGCATTAGGAAAGGTTGTTCCTTTCATGAATGTGTAGATAGATGTCTTTTGAGATGCCCTCTTTGAGAAAACTTCTTGCTACATATATCACACGAAATGGCTTTTGTCCAGTGTGAATGAGAATGTGTTTTTTAAAACCCTCTCTTTGGGAAAACTTCTTGCTACATATATCACACAAAAATGACTTTTGTCCGGAGTGAGTGAGCATGTGTATTTTGAGTTCCTCTTTTCGGGAAAACTTCTTGCTACATATGTCACACGTAAATGGCTTTTCTCCAGTGTGAGTGAGCATGTGTTTTTTAAAACCCTCTCTTCGGGAAAATTTCTTGCTACATATATCACACGAGAATTGCTTTTGTCCAGTGTGAGAGAGGAAATGACTTACGAGATGCCCTTTTCGAGAGAACGTCTTGCTACATATATCACACGTAAATAGCTTTTCTCCAGTGTGAATGAGCATAATATGTGTTTTGAGATTGACTCTTTGGGTATATTTCTTGCTACATACACCACACTTAAATTTCTTTTCTCCAGTGTGAATGAGCATATGTGTTTTGACATCCCCTCTTCTGGTAAATTTCTTGCTACATACATCACAGAAGAAATGTTTGTCTGGAGTACGAGTTAGCTCTTCACTGTTCCCAGCAGATGTGCTTGTACATGCAGCAGGTGAGTGTGATTGCATTAGCTGATCCTCTTCTTCCTTATTCCTTTCAGAAATTCCAGAAACTTGCTGTATCTTGTGAATGTTGCTCCATGCTGTGGAATCTTCGTGGTCTGTTTTCTCATGTTTAATCTCTTGAAAAACTCGTGGAACTTGCTCTAAGTTGGGAATGGTGCTGCATTCTGTGGAATCACTGTGGTCTATATTCTCACTTTTGATTTCGTTTGACTGTATCGTGTCAAATTCACTAGGCACAGGTTCACGCTTTGGTTGTATTTGAGAAATCTCTTCCTTGATTGCAATCTTGATGTTCTCCGATTTAACTTCAGGCTCCATTCTGTACCATAGACACCTTACATTCACCACACTTTCTCCTTATTTATTTCATATTTCATATTTCATATTTCATTTTATTTATGTATTTATGTATTTCATATATTATTTATGTATTATCTGAGAGGCAGTGCCTTATGCTTCGAATTCAAATTCAAATTCTTTATTGGTCCAGAATAATCACTATGTACAATGTACAATTGATATTGGACAAGTCAACTTATAATTAATCTAGACTAAGCTAAAATATTATAAGACATATTTTTGTATATAATATTTGTCAATCAAATATGCCTTAAGGGATTTTTTAAATGCGGGTTTTTGTTGGATTAATTTAAGCTGCTTTGGAAGACTGTTATATAATTTTATTACAGAGTAAAAGGTTCCTTTTTTATATAGAGTGGTTTTGTGCGATATGTCATTTTGACGGATTCCGGAATTTACTTTCATTATCAGAAAATATATAATTATAACTCAATGCATTTAAGCTTATGCATGTGATTCCTGTTGTGAAGTTGCCATTTTTAGTGTTTACGTTTTATATAATGTGTGTGTTTTATTATTTTATTAAGAAGACGAAGGCTTCACGCAAGATTAAGCAACTATTGACAACGGCTTCACAAAGGGATCAACAAACATTGGTGAGTGTTGCCCAATAATCTATTTACAGTACATATCATTCCTCACCATAAGAAGAAGAATGTCATTCAGGAATAATATGGATATTGGTCTGTAATTTTTTATATTTGACACTTCTTTTTGGTGGATTGGGGTTATTTTGGCTTGTTTTAGGCAGCTGGGGAAATGGCCTGAAGAAAGGGAAGAGTTGCAGACGTCAATTAATGGCTCTATGAGACAGTTCCCACGCAGCACGATATGTATAATATACATATATTTTAGAGCTGCATATATATCTTACGATTGGTCAAAGTCAAAACGTAAATTATACGTATATTTTATGTCCAATATATACATGTATAAAAACTGTTGTAATTTAATCCTGCTTTATATTTATAATACATCAAAATTAAAGTTACTGTTACATAAGTAAGATTAAATCTAAAACAAAGTCGATTTGATTGTTCATTTGTAACATCCAAATTACGTACCAACTATACGTAAATTTTGCGTCTAGAATTGTACATTGTAAACACCGGTTTATTGTGTTTTACTCTAGTAAATCGATTTGGTTAAATTAAGGGAACGCAATAAAATTTACTCACGCTAATCAGAAATTAATTTAAAAAATGGTTTAAAATGATTACATCCGTACATTCAGTAGTACTATTTTTTATGACTGGCGGCCATCTTGTCTGTGACGTCAGCAATGTAGATCTGCTTGTTCATGGCTGCATGGTTGGCTGTTGGGTGCTTGTGTGGCGTATAAGTTTCTCTTTTATAGTGTTTTATTAACAAGAAATTGTGTGTGGAGAGAATTGCACTGTTCTGTTGCAACTACTCCCTATGTATATAACATAGAAACGAAGAATAAATGTACATGTGTTTGTATTTAAAGCTGACGAAATATTATGCAACGTGCAGTGATGTGTAACCTAATGTAGGCCTACCTGAATGTTTGTGAAGATCTGGTCCTTAATGTAGAAGATTAAATGAGGCAGAAGAAAAACATTTACACAGAAAACAGTACTGGTAAGTCCCTGTGTAAGATTTGTTTCACATACATAAATAGGCCTATCATATCCTCAATGACTTGCAAACTGATTTATAATACAGATGCTGTGGTAATTAGCTCTGATCCTAATAATTTACAATAACGCTGCTAAAGTATTTCTTAATTGTTTCAGGAATTCACAATGCCTAGGTGCTGTAGTGTTGCTGGCTGTAAAAGTAAGTACAAGTCACAACATGAAAGTGTTAGTACATTTTCTTTACCAAAAGACGAAGAACTTAAGAAGACATCCCTAGTAGCACAGATCGTTGGGCCAATGTTGGGGAATGATCGCCATGTTTCGTTGGTCAACGGTTATGAATGTCCGTCGGGGTTCCGTTGCCAAGGAGCGTTTTATCCAACCAACTGCCAACTGTAGCCAACCAATATACAACAAAATCCCAACAGTTGAGAGACACCTATTAGGTAATGGTGGAACTACTACGCAGCGCAGCGCAGAGACATCTGGCGGAAATACTAGAAGCACACAAAACTTAATTTTTTATTTTCCCTTTCATCCCTTTAATCATCCCTTTTCTCCTCTTATCCCTATTAACTCCCTCCTCTCCTTCACCCTACCTACCTATTCCTATCGTATAAAATTCGCACCTATGGGGATTCGATCTCGGAACCGCTTGCGTTATAGTCTATCGCTTTAACCACTACGCTATTAGATCGTTGAAATAAAAATCGAGAATTCTTCTAGCCTATTTACTACAGAGATGTGTAATACATGATAAATAGTAAGAAGGATATACATCTCGTATTTTGAATATTTGATGTGAATATATGATAACGTTATTTTCAGAGAACAAATAAAGAGCCCTAATATTAATAGAAGTAAAAACACCATTCGGATTCTTGAACATATCAAGATGGCGAATAACTGTTGTATGACTTGTTTCTTCATCGTCTTCGTGATGACCCGAAGTACGCCGGAAATTGCCGAAGATTGGCAGGAAGAGGTGGAGCGAAGTAAATTTTTATCATGTAACGCGCGCAAAGAGCTCGAATAATTAATTAATTAAAACTGTTTTATTTTATAGGAAATGAAAATTTAACGCTTATAATGTTATTTCAACACTTTTTAATTTTAACATAAATGCGATCACATTACAACGAGATTTATTGTTGGGCCAGCAATCATAAACCCAACGGTAGGGAGAGCCCTCGTTGGGTCAACGTCGTAAACCCAACGGTAGGACTTGGCGCATGACGCAACGGAAACGTACATTGGGCTAACCGAGGAAATTACAACGAACGTTTTCCCAACATATCCCAACCATGCCAACGAAATCCCTCCGTTAGGCCAACGAAGTGTGCTACTAGGGATGGCATAGAAAGATTCCTACAGACTTTACAGGGCAAGCCTGTTATTTGTGTGAAGTATTTTCCTGAAGAGAGTGTGATAAGAACAGAGACATTTGTAGTTAACGGTGAAATAAAAACATTTCCTAGAACTTGCCCTAAACTGAAACTTGGTGCAGTACCATCAATATTTCCTAATCTGCCTGAGTACTTGTCAAGACCAGGTCCATCATGCAGAAGATTAATTGATGCAGAAGAAGAAAATTTAAACCGAGCAGTTGCAGAAAGCTTAAAAGAACTTAAAAGTTATGCTGAATGACAAGCTCTGCATTGTTTGGAAGATGTGATGCAGTACTTCCTAAGTGTAACAGAAGGACTTAAAGGGCAGTGGATTAGCATAATGGCAGTAGAAAGGCTAGTGCTGTGCTTAATGGATGTTAATGATGATGTTCCGAAGATTCTTGGTTCAGTGTGTGTTATGAGCGATCTCAGTGTTTTGCTTACAATAAATAATTGCAAAATACCTCAGCAAGAAGTCCCAAAAAACTGCAAGATAGTAAGCACAAAAAGTGTTCTTGATGACATTTTTAGTTATTGATATCTCATGTATTGATAGTATATGTAAAATGTATGTGAGCAGTGTACATTTATGAACCAAAGGCCCTATATAGGCTACATAAATTATATATAAAATATACGTTTGATAGATCATCTTGACATATTTTTTACGTATAGATATTGTACATCAATAGTATGTATGCAATTGTTCGTATAATTGATATATATTAAATGTCTGTATTGACATGAATAGACGTACGATATACATCAAAGAGTGGGACACAATGGATGTGTGATATACATTACCTAAATCTAGGGATAACGCAATTTTTACATATATTTTACGTATGTGTGCTGAGTGGGTTGGCACATTGTTTGATAATGGTATCTGGAATACCATCGTTACCGGCGGAAAATTTGTTGCTAAGACTAATCATTATCTGAAGTATTTCGGAGTTATTGACTGGATGTAAGAAGAGAGATGAATTAAGGTTATGAGTTAGTGAAGTATGTGGAGAAGTGACACCTACAGGTTTGGAATTAAAAAGTTCTTTTGCTGCTTCAGCAAAGTAAGTATTAAAAGTGTTAGAAATTTCAAAAGGATGTGAGCATTGTTCACCATTAATGGTAATTACCAGGTTTTCTTGGTTTTTTTACTATTGGAGTTCGTTTCGTGCTTTACAACAGACCATATAGCTTTTCCTTTATTTTTGGCGTTTTTTATGATGTTGGAGTTTGTCTGTTTTTTAGCCTCATTTATTACTCTATGGAGAATTGCAGAGTATCCTTTCAAGTATGCTTTAAGGTTGGGATCATTAACTCCTTTGTTAATTCTAACTAGGAGCCTTTTCCTTTTGCAGGAGGTAAGAATACCTTTCGTTAACCGTTAGAGGAGCTCTGTTGAAGTTTATCTGGTATTTTACGTAGTGAAAAGCTGTGTCATAGTAGTATTTTAATGTATCTAGTAGAGTTTTCATTTTTTGATCGGTAGTATTGGCATTTAATACTTCATGCCAAGATTCTCTGCATAATATAAATTTGAAATATTCTATATTCGCTTGGCTAAGTTTACTTATCCAAGTAAAGCTCTTAGAGGGGTTATTGTAGATCAAGGGACTCAGTTGTTCTATGGTCAAAAAGATAGCATTATGGTCAGAGATACCGATATCAGTATTGTCAATGGCAAAGGGGGGGGGGGAAATTTTGGTCTATTATGAACTGGTCAAGACAAGACTGTGATGAATTTGATATTCGGGTTGGGGCATTTATGACTGGTCTTAAATTGTATGAATGGAGCATACCACGTAGGGTGGATACGGTGGTGTTTTCATCAAGGAAATTTACCTCCGATGATTAGGAATCTTTTTTTTCCCTTACTAAGATGCCTATTAATTCATCTAGTTTATGGAGGAAGATGTCAATTGAACCGCTTGGGGATCGGTAAATGCATACAAGTATAAATTTAGTGTTTTTTTTTTTAATCATAGACACAACATGTTCAAAGTTTATCTCTTCATTTAAATAAGTAGTATGTGATAGATTTTTATAGTTAATGTTTTTATTTACTAGTATGGCTGAGCCACCATTTTTGTGCTTAGAACGACAAAAAATGTTGGAGATTTTGTAATCTGGGATGGTGTAAAGATTGAACTCTTGTTTCCTAAGCCATTGTTCTGTTTGAAGAAGAACGTCGGTGGGATATGGTAATGAGTTTAGGTATGCCAATAATTCAGAGCATTTCGTACGAAAACATTGTATGTTTAGAAGTATGAGCGTAAGAAAATTGGGCCTACTGAGCTGGAGATCAGCATCTGATGAGAGAGACTTACTTACTAATTGGAAATCAATGTTTCTGTGAGCTATAAAAAATCTTGCGCAGTCTTGTGGACTGGCGTGATATGTTAGATTTACATTCAGCTTCATCTGACTGAACATTTTCTAGAAGGGTCGAGTTAGCAGGTACTTCTGTAGTTACAGCTGGTGGCGGAAGGCAGGAACTTTTTTGCAGAAAAGTTAGATGGGGTCCATTAGCTGGAGCTGGTGATGAGATTGCAGTTATTTTTAAAGCTTTTTCGACTTTTTTTAAAATTATTTTTAATACTATTAATGGATTGCTTACATATTACAATCACAATGTTCAGACCAATTATTACACACGTATTTGAGAGCCATCTGCAATGTGATAAATAAATTTTAAGTTTGTCATAAAATTGTAGGGTTTGTGAAGTGTTCTTGACAGTTCTTACTAACGCCATATTAGAACAAGGTACATTCCTGGAATGCCTAAAAGTAACACTAACAGTTCCTATCAATAAAAAAGGAGATAAAACAAACCCTGACAACTATTGACCAATATCATTAACACCAGTGACATCAAAAGTTATTGAATATTGTATCCACAAACAATTATATAAATATTTTGAAATCAACAATGTACTAACCAACTCTCAATATGGTTTTAGACCTAAACTCACTACTATAAAAGCGATTGAGGAGATAATAACTTACATATATAGCTGTTTTGAAAAAAAATTAACTTCCAGTGCAACTATGCTAGATCTGCGAAAAGCGTTTGATACAGTATCACATCAGCTATTGATAATAAAATTAAAATTCTATGGGATAACTGGCAAAGCACTAAATCTTATAGCAACATATCTAAATAATAGATCACAAATGGTAATTGCAAATAACGACACATCAGAATTTTTGCCGGTCATAAAAGGAGTACCCCAAGGATCTGTACCAGGACCCTTCCTGTTCATTGTATATGTGAATGACTTTCACTGCAACTTACCCTGTACTGCGGTCTTATATGCAGATGACACAACATTCTTAATCACTGATGTAAATCCAGTGGCAGTTCATAACTTGCTGGAATTGGAACTTAGGTCTTCAAGTGTCTTCTATAGGCCATAGGCGTACCTTATCATAATTGTCAGCACAAAGTTCAAAGCGCATGACAATAGAATGAAGCAAGTAAGAGTGAACAGGGACCTTGATTACGGTTGGTTTATCGTCCTAGGATATGTAAAGCTACAACTCCACAGAGCTAGACTATGCTCTATGTAGTATCGCTGTGCCATCTACATTCCTCCTTGTTTCGATTTCATTAGGAGATGGCAACTTGTCATTCCGGTTAAGAAGAGATCTCCGAAATTAGCCATCTTCAGAAATAACCCAATCACCAAGCAGAACTCTAAGTTTCTTTTGAAGTCTTGTATGTGAACAAGGATTGATTTTGGCGCTACAGTCGGTTGTGAACTATTTACATTCTTCAAATGCTGGAATTGGAATGTTTATCTCCTCTTCTACAAAGTCATCATATAACGTCCCTCACCTCATCCGATATGCTCCTCCCCCATCAAGTAGCTGTCCTCACGAAGCTGGGTGTACACAGCTCCCTATCTCATAAAAATCCAAGAAAGTGCCGTAGGAGGAACAAGAGCTCAGAGGTAGCCTACGTAGGCAGCAACACTCTAGCCACAATTACACGCAGACGATCTTGATTCTAACTTACTTATGAAAAGCAGTGGGATTTTTATGACCTAACTTATAAAATACCAAAAAAAATAGCTGTAATGGTATGAAAAACCTTTCTTACTGCAATAAGATGCTAGCACGAAAAGACAAATATTTACACAAATATTGTATGTGTCCCACTTTAAATGAAAATATATCGTTCACCGTACACATCTTCCTGTCCCCAAAATCCACCTACATTCCAGTTTTTCTCCGGGACGTTGAGTCTAATGTCGACTGAGAAGCATCAAGAGCGCTAACAACATTCGCAAGGTGAAGGAAATGTAGGAATCAAAGAATTTTAAATCTCTGAAAGTTTCTATTTAATGAATATCCAAACTGAATGAAGCCTTACTAGGAATAAGTCGCAAACTGTTTCTTATACTAGACTAAAATAGCTTTCATTCTTTTCTACGAATGTTCCAAGAGATGTTTTGTACAATTCTTGTACAAGCCTGAGTTGCTGCTCTATACTTCACCAACATGACAGTTTCTCCCAAATTCGAAATTCCTTTAAAAATGTGTTTTTTACCGATCTCTGTAACAAACGGTATTGCTGTAATACCCATATGAAAATCACAATTTCAAATTTGTGTGTGGAGAATTTCCAATAATCCTGGAACAGTGGAAAATTACAACAGGGAAAATCAACGGACTGAAAAGTTTTCTCTAATTAGCTTGGACTGCGTCCTCATTAACATTTTATCGCACAAAATACATCTTATACAATTCAACGGCCCTAAATAGCGGGATCACTCGCTCCTCACTTCGTGAGACATCGGGTATACTCGGCGATGTTCGTTTCTCTCAGACTAAACTTTCACGAAGAGTACAAAATTAGGAAAAACATTTCTTTGTTATATAAGGCATAAGTGAAATGAACACAATGAACAAATATTCTAATTTTATTTTTATTTACAATTTTCATAGCTCTGAACCACAAACATTTAAAATAACTGCCAGTGTAAATTTCTTCAAAATCCTGGAGTCAATTAATAATGGCAGGCGAAGTCGTGGGCACCAGCTGTAGTATATTGATAGTTTAACCTTGAAAGCAGACAATAAAAATCGAAACAAACCACGACTTCCCTTGAAAAATTATATAATTTCTGAGAATTACAATGAATTTATCAAATAAAATTCACATCATATTCATCTGTCAACAAAAAGTTGAGAAACAATATGTATTATGTGTTCACAGTTAGGTTTGGAACTGCATAATCGAATCTGAGATCGTTTTCCCAGGCGGCGCTTTATAATTGTAGACTCTACTCTAAAGCCGGAATTTTAGCTGTTTCATTAATTATTAATGGCTTAGTCTACGAATGATTCACGTGCAAGTGTTAATAAATATAATGCTTTAATAGTTATTACTAGGTATACTCTTAATTTTTATCTCGGACCATCCCTGTTTAATACATTACCAAATTCCATATAGGCACTCCCTATAAATAAATTCAAGGCGACTCTTGATAACGGGCTGAAAATAAAGTATTTTATTCAGTACAAGAATTTATTGTGATTACACAATCCTGACAAGGGCATAGGGAAGTATGTAAAAATAAAAGGTTAGCACTAGAATTAGTTACTTGTTGAATCGTAGTAACAATACCCCCACAGAACTGTTTATTGTATTATTATTTTCTATTGTATTATTCATTCATTGTTTATTGTATTAATATTATATTATTATTGTACTTGTATTATTATTGTATTATTGTATCACGGTATTGTACAACAAACTGATGAGACCAACTGCAACTCAAAATTCTTAAAGGTCAATAAAAGAAAGCTATCTATCTAAGTAGCTACTTTTTTCAGAATGTAAACACACTATTTTACACTCTGGTTTTACTATCTATTAAAGTATATAAAACTCAACATATGTGTTTATTGCGTTAAACGGCTGGAGAAATTACATGTTTCTCATTGGTAGACTAAAAACTCTTGTCATGTTAAATCAACCCTAACACTCCCTTAATTCGCCTGTTCTGTGTGGGTACTTACAACCCAGTAATATTTCTCTGTACATAATTGACATTCTTTTACCATTGTGTATGCATTTACCCACTAGAATCAAGTGAAGAATTTACATGAAACCAACCCTCATTAGCATCGGCAGACCACATACTAATTCAGTACTGACTTCAAGGTCACCGAGAGGAATTTCTACACATAGAACTTTCTATTCTCTCACTTGTCATACTACGAGACTACCTTGCCAGTGTGTGCATTCAGTTGTAACAGCCTCACACAAGATAAAGACTCGGTGCACACATTACGTTAGGAAAGGTTGTTCCTTTCATGAATGTGTAGATAGATGTCTTTTGAGATGGCCTCTTTGGGAAAACTTCTTGCTACATATATCACACGAAAATGTCTTTTCTCCAGTATGAGTGAGGATATGACTTTTGAGATGCCCTCTTTGGGAAAACGTCTTGCTACATATATCACACGAAAATGACTTATGTCCAGTGTGAGTAAGCATGTGTTGTTTGAGACAGACTTTTCGTGAAAACTTCTTGCTACATATATCACACGTAAATGCCTTTTCTCCAGTGTGAATGAGCATGTGTGTTTTGAGATTCTTTCTTCGGGGAAACGTCTTGCTACATATTTCACACGAAAATGGCTTATGTCCAGTGTGAGTGAGCATGTGATTTTTGAGACAAGCTCTGTGGGAAAACTTCTTGCTACAAATATCACATGTAACTGGCATATGTCCGGAGTGAGTGAGCATGTGTATTTTGAGTTCCTCTTTTCGGGAAAACTTCTTGCTACATATGTCACACGTAAATGGCTTATGTCCAGTGTGAGTGAGGATATGACTTTTGAGATGCTGTCTTAGAGAAAACGTCTTGCAACATTTATCACACGCAAATGGCTTTTCTCCCGTGTGAATGAGCATGTGGTTTTTAAAACCCTCATTTCGGGTAAATTTCTTGCTACATATGTCACACGTAAATGGCTTATGTCCAGTGTGAGAGAGGATATGACTTTTGAGATTCTGTCTTTGAGAAAACGTCTTGCTACATTTATGACACGCAAATGGCTTTTCTCCAGTGTGAATGAGCATGTGTGTTTTGAGATTGCCTTTCAGGGTATATTTCTTGCTACATACATCACACTTAAATTGCTTTTCTCCAGTGTGAATGAGCATATGTGTTTTGAGATTGCCTTTTTGGGTATACTTCTTGCTACATACATCACACTTAAATTTATTTTTTCCAGTGTGAATGAGCATATGTGTTTTGACATCCCCTCTTCTGGTAAATGTCTTGCTACATACATCACACGAGAAATGTTTGTCTGGAGTACGAGTTAGCTGTTCACTGTTCCCAGCAGGCGAGTGTGATTGCATTAGCTGATCCTCTTCTTCTTTATTCCTGTCAGAATTTCCTGGAACTTGCTCCAAGTTGTGAATGGTGCTGCATTCTGTGTAATCAATGTGGTCTATATTCTCACGTTTGAATTCTTGTGTGTGTATTGTCTCAAATGTGATTGCTACAGGTTCACGCTTTGGTTGTATTTGAGAAATCTCTTCCTTGATTTCAATCTTGATGTACGTCGATTTAACTTCAGACTCCATTCTGTATCATAGACACCTTACATTCACCACATTGTGTTCGCTTAATGCGAGCTAAAATAATCTCGCTGGAAGATGTACGTTATAATAAATTAAGTAATTCGCACAATGTGCATTTGTTTATTCTTCACAGAATTTGGTCAGGGAAAGCCCGCGTCGTTCACAGAACATCACATGGTATCTGTACGTTATGTACGTTATGTATTATCTGAGAGGCTGTGGCTCGTGCTTCGAAAATACAGGGGGTGCTCCATTTGCTGTGCGCAAACGCGTGTGATTTCCTTCCAGACTGCGCAACACGTCATCTGGGAAGCAGATTCGGCGGGAGTTCTGTTGTTGTTTTATGAGAAAAGTGATTTTCGCGTGATTTCAGTGCCATTATTCGAATATTTTAGAAGAAAACAGTTAAGTCTATTATTTTTTAGTTAGTTAAATTCTGTTTGTTTTGTGTTTGTTTGTTGATCGATTTGTGTTTAATGCGAGAATCTTCAGAATACTTAATTATGTGTTAGCTGAGCTAAATATTTGTAGGTTAGGAACATGTTATACATATATGGATCGTAACATTTAATTGGAAAAAAATAACCTAGTGTTTTTATCGTTGCGTAAGTGGCAGACATCAGCAACTTACACTCCCATTCATAATTAAAAGGTAGGCTTACCCTTATATATATATATATACATTATTGTAATGTATTGTTGTTTTAAGACCTAGACAATATTAGTGTCTAGGATAGGAACTTAGGGAGAGGCACAAAATTGTATATAATATTGTGTTTATGCCCGAAAATATAAATCGATGAGATAGGTACAGAATTAAGAAAAAACTCCTACTTAATTATTTACCTTGATTATAGAGCCACCTCCTTAGTTGGAAAAATGTTAAATTGCGCAATATACATAGGCTTAGTAAATATAATTTACTTTATTTACACATTTTAAGACCAGGTAGGCCTACAAACATGTACAGGTATCTCATTCATTCTTGACGAATGTCCTTCAGAGAGAGACCAGTGGGCTAGCCTAGCCTAGCCTAGCCTCAATATCACGTCAGCAAAATAGCTCATGTTACAATAACAAACAGTCTGCTTTCCTGTGCTCTGTTTGGAGAGGACAGTTGACTGCTAAGTTTTATGCAGCACAGGTTCTTGCAAGTGTTTTAACGAGTGCTTTTTATTTAATAACGTGATAATGCCTCCTATACTGTCAAAACTAAAAGGGAAAACTCTACACAGTAAAAGTCGCGAGATTATTGCAAATGTTTATGAGTACATGAAGGAAGAAGCCAAACATAAAGATCGATTTTTTCCAGCGTATTTTAAAGCAATTCAGAAAGTGCAAGAAAGAGTTGCAGCAGCCACCACGACATCGCATATAGTCCAGGCAACGAACGAAAAATAGAAGAAAAAAAATCTTGTAGTTTTGAAATTTGGCAGAGTTGTCAGAGGGACTGTCCTGAATAACACATTAAAAGTCCCGGAGGATGGGAGGGGGGTGAGCGGGGGGCAGGGGGGCCCGTAGAAGGTCTCTTTTATTGGTTTTTTACTTATATCTCACTAACGGTGCATTATAGAGGAAAAGTTACTTTGTTCACAATTTAAGCTGATAAAATTTCCTAGAAGTTTGATCCTATACATTTTTTTCTATTCCCAGTAGCTTTCCAGATATCCGCCAGCGAAAATAGCACATTTTCGAAAAACGCTCTTTCGCCTCACGCTTTTCGACACACATTGCCCTCTGGCGCTTCAACCCTTACGTTTACATCAATGCCCTCATAAAAGAAGTTGTACGGCAATAAATGTCTTTGAAAATGAGTAGTCATTTGTTATTTTGTATTCAAATGTTCAAACGTTATAGCAATTTTAAGTTCCAGACAAATGTCGAGATTTCGAAAGAAAACTGTACTTCGCGCTTTCTCTTTATTTAGGGGTCTTTTACATTCTTTACTTCTTTTGGTACTCCGGGAAAGAAGCACACCGTCCCAAAAACAGTTACTGAAATCGATGATTTCGACAATTTTGTGATTCGACGCACTATATAAATTCCTATGTTCAAGAAAAGACTGCACCTTCAGCAAAAAGATTATTACAAAAATTGCGAGCTCAGACCATCAATTTTCAAGGTAAACTCCCGAGCCTTCGAATTGTGATTAAAAAAAAAAAAAAGTGCTTTAAGTGGAGAAAAACAGGAAATAAAAGACGCGTTCTAATTTAAAATCATGATATTTGTTCTTTGCGCGAGGTCTACCTTAGGCTACTTCTCTCCGTAAATACAGAGCTGAAGGACGCCCAATAGTTTATGAATACAAAACCTATATACACAGCAGACACACTGTTCAGGTTTGATGCATCCAAAGGGGAGCGATTAATTATAGTCCATGCAGGTTCGGGTTCATACCAGGCGCTTTCCTTATTTACAGATCCCAGCAGAAAACATGAGACTTTCATAAAGACATGTGCACTGAAAACTACGTCAAGTGGCTTCGTACAATGTTAATTCCAAATTTACCTCCTGACTCTGTTCTAGTAATTGACAATGATTCGTATCACAATGCACAGGTAGACAAACCACCCACATCAAATATACTAAAAATAGATATGCAGTCCTGGCTACAAAATCAAAACACTCCATTTCATCAGCACAGCACGAAGACATATATTAGTATGATTTAATCTTAGCCAAAAGCCAGCTCAGAAAAAAAATATTTGATTGACCAAATATTGGCCACACAGCTTTAACCGTACCACTCAGATTTGAACCCATTGAATTAATATGAGGAGACGTAAAGCAATAGGTAACTGCTAGAAACGTAACGGGCCCGGGTTCGATTCCTGGTCGGGACAAGTTACCTAGGTGAGGTTTTTTATGGGGTTTTTCCTCACCTTTGAGACAAATGTCGGCCCTTGTGGTTCCCAGATATCATCTGGCCGTCATTATCATCTTCATCCTCATCCTCGCCTTGTTCTGAGCGAGTGTGTGTGTGAATGGTGTGTATCGTCCTATGTGTTCGTGTTGTCTCGGAGGTGGCCCCGGCATTGGGCTGATCACTCATCCGGGGAGGCCCTCCATGTCCTTGTCTGGTCAAAAAAGTATGTATGTGATCCAAAGATAATTCCTCTCCCGGCAGGGCGCGGCCCTGTAAGGCCCGGGCGGCTTGGGTCGCTTAAATCCTAAAAGGGAGAGGTGAAACTACGGTAAAGAAAGAAAGAAAGAAATCCTCTGCAGGCAAAGATATCAGGAAATTGGACAAACGGAATGGGAAAAGGCTTGCCATCATGTCGAAAAAATGGAACAAGAATACTGGGATAAAGACGCTGTAGTGGAAGAAAGGATTAAAAGCAATATTATTCAAGACAATGGGATGGAAAGCAGGGACGAGGATAATGAAAATGACAGCTATTAAGACGAGGGAGACATGTCGGGAATAGAATAAATACAATAAAATTAAGTGCAAATGTTTCAGAGTGGTTGACAATACTGGAAGTGTGGCAATTTGCTTTGTAGTTCCTGTACTACTTCAGCACAGCAACATGTGAGTAACGTACACAACATTTGACTCAGCTCCTGCCTCTGTGTGTCAGTCCTTCCGCAAAAGATGAGTAAGCGACTCGCATCTAGCCTCTCATATAATTTTTTCATTTGTCAGGATTAAACGAGCGACCTGTACTGGTAACAATATAAATTTGAAAAATAGACATCAAAGTTATTATTATTTTTTAAGTTTTGGAAAAACAAGCAGTTTGCTACGTCAGAGTTATTAAGTTAACAAAATCAAGATAGATTATAAAATTGTTATATTTTAAAGAAAATAATGATGGCCTATATCCAACTTACTTTTCCTATGAAACTTTATGAAAAGAATTTAATGTGGAAAGTCTTTATTAAGTGCCAGTATGGTACTTTATGAGATTGTGTGGGGGAGGAAAAATGTCTGTCCGTCCGTCCGTGTGTCTGTACGCGCTCTAACTCAAATACGCTTTGTCGAATTTTAATGAAACTTGGTATACAGGTACACGTTTAAAATGTCCATGGGAAGAACCCTATTGATATTGGATCAAATCGGTTCACCGGTACCGGAGTAAAACCCAATTTAGTGTTTATTTTAAAGGCACCATAACTCACATACGCTTTATCAGATTTTCATGAAACTTGGAATACCTATTTATAATGTACATGGAAAGACGTATGTTGATGCTGGACCAAATCGGTTGGCCGGTACCGGAATAAAGAGTAATTAACAGTCAAAATAATTTATTATAATATTTTGGTTCAATTCGAAGCATTTTGATTGGCTCGCGGCCAACCAATCAGCGGGCGAGTCCCGTTACTAATGTAAATAATGTGGAATTCTTTAACAAGCCTTCAATTCCTCCTGAAACCTTCCTTAGTACAGGAGGGTTAAAAAGAAGGCACCTAATTCAAATGCAAAATCAAATTCTCAGTTCTTTCTTATAGCGTCTTCAATAAATGACAGATAATAAAGCTTCCTTCAGTTGCCATGGACAGTTGCCATCTACATGAAAAACAAATGATCCCATATGTACGATTATAGATGAAATGCTGTTGTATAATGACTAATTATTTTACTAAAATTGATTACAATTGAATTGAAGCATTGAATTTTACTTCAGCCTATGTCAGATTAATAATTCCTGACCTCTTAATAAATAAATACATTAAGCTTTGAGAATGGTTAGGTTGGTACGCTGCTTCAACGAGGGCCTCATCCTAATTTATCACTCAGATATCGCGAATATTATAGTACTAATTAATTAAATAATTCAATATTGTAACATAATAAATCTAGCAGGCACGATATATAGCCTAATTTCGAAATACGATGATTTTTCTTTTCTGTGAGCTACGACGAGATAGTATTCTCTGTTATTGGACACTGAACATTCGCAGTGTGGTTTGGTGTTGAGGTAAGATGCTTGTCTAGAGATATCACGTTCGAGTCCACCCTAAAGCAAAATTTTTTTTTATTATTATCAATTGTGTTAAATTGAGCCTATTCCATTCTTATGTTGTATTTTGTCAATGTGCTTAAATAAGTATTATATTTTTCTTAAAAAAAACTCGGAATTCATTGTCTTTCATTGACCTACAACATCAATCCTAAAGAATGATAACATTAGCCTATAAATGTTATTTCACGAACAGAAACTAGCTGTAAAGTTATTGCGTTGCGTTAAAATTGCATAAGCCTATACTCAGAACAAAACTTCATACCGCTAGGTGGAACTATCCTCTTCTTATTGGTTTACTGTTCTATTTCATTGCCAATGCATTTTGTAAAATGTTTACATATTTTAAGAATTTATTATATCAGTGTATACCAATATGAATTTAGGTTAAGAATCAAACTTTAGACCTTTGTTCTTCCGTAAGCCCTACATGAATACTGTTATAATTATACCAAATAGAATACAAATATACAATACAAATCCTATATTGTATTTGTATAAACAGAAGGTACATTATTGTGAAATAACTGCAATTATAACTGATTTAAAAAGCATACTGGCACTTTGTTATATCAGTTTACCTGATTTTATTATATTCCTATTTTGGTATTTCTTTATGCCTAAAGATTATTATAGGCATATTCAGAAAAATTTGAAGATATTCATATTATTTTATTTCATCCAAACATTTTTACACCATATTGAGGATGCATAATTAAAAAATAAATAAATAGTGGTAAAAAAAAATTGATAGTTTTCTCCTTAGTATAATAAACTTTTATGTAGGCCTACGCCTATACACAAGAAGGACCGGGAATCAAAATATATTATAAGCAACAACAAAAAATTAAAACACATTTAAAATGTTCACTACTATTGAGTAAAATGACAGTATATAATAATAAAAGCCTTATGGCTAATTATTCTGAGATTGATATTTTTCATATGAGTTTAGTATTTTGAATACGAGTTTTTAAAATTATTTTGAGATTATCTAGATGTATATTGTATTTAATTTTTTGTACTTTTCTTAAAAACCTTCATTGTAATTAGGTTTATGCATCTTATGTTCTCAATGAAATAAATAAATAAATAGAAGAAAATCGGCACAAATGTGCAAAAGATCAATAGGCCTAATTAATATTTGCTACACTCGCTAATCGAATAACTTAGTTCTGTTGTTGCATTCAGATATTTTAATGTGATATCTTTCATAGAAGTGATCACAGAGGAGCGCACATTCTGGACCGGGCTTGTAGTACAATAAAACTGGCCTTGATAACAGTATTAGCCTGAAAACAATTTATGTATGCACATACATAAGTATAAACCTTTCTAATATTGGTAATATTTAAGCCGTGCACGGGAATGGGGCAAAGGAAGAAGGTCTCTTTGTTGAAAAACACATACTAAATCGTCCTTAATGCTGCCATTGCTTCCCGGATGACGTCATGCACAGAAACCGATTTTCGTCCTTTGCGAATGGCGCAACCTAATAGCATATCTACGTACCTTGTCGAAAATAAATGAAGCGATATGTCATTTAGGTAGTGACAATTTTGACGGGATACGGAATTTACTTTCATTTTCCGAAAATATATAATTATAACTCAATGCATTTAAGCTTATGCATGTGCGTCTTTATATTCCAGAATATTCAGCAATTTTACTAAAACTTGACATATAGGTTCCTCATTGGTCGACTTTCATTGTAGTGTTAAATAAAGCCCAGTGTACACTTAATGCACCCCTTTTGTGTGAGGGTTGGTAGTTTCTACCCCACAATACTTTTAATGTAGAAATCTAAATGCATTTACAAAATCCCATTGGCGGGGACCATTTTTTAGAACCGAGATTCTGTTCATAAAACACTTATATCACACGAATTTTGTTATAGACAGATGTGTGGAGAGGAGATGTTGTCTCGGCGAATGATTTGGTCTGGGCCACCCGCCCCAATTGATACACTTTCTTTTATATCACGATCTAGCGAAAACTCCCTTCTTCTCCACCATTTTCGGTCCTCGTGTTCCTTGATTGGACGTTGGAGGTGAGACGTCATATCGCTAAAAAAGATAATAATAATAATTTATTTCGTCCATTTCATCAATAACATGTACTAAGTACAATTGATATCAGACACGTCAATACATACTATGACATATTATAAATAAAAAAATTTATAAATATTCTTCATCCACATCCATCCACAAGCTGCTCACACCATAGGCGTAACCAGGCCGACCATATGGGGGGGGGTTATAACATCCGCGGGGTCTGGCGAGTATGGAAGGAGAGGGGGTCCGGGGGCCCTCCCCCGGAAAATTTAAAAAATTAAGATGCAAAATAACGAGTTTTAAGCTTCCGGGGGTTCTCCCACGGAAAATTTTAAAAATTAAGATGCAAAATAACAAGTTTTAAGCTTCCGGGGTTCCTTCCCCGGAAAATTTTAAAAATTAAGACACAAAATAACGAGTTTTAAGCTTCCCACGCTTTATACTTGTATTAAGCAATTTATGGGCAGACTTAAAAAAATTCTACAATTTTCCTTTTTTTAATCAATGGGGGGGGGGGTTCAAACCCCCAAAACCCCCCCTCGCTACGCCTATGGCTCACACTAACATTAAAATGTCCTAGTTGTCTTGGTTCGTTCTGATTCATTCACATCCACACACCAACACAAAATTTTTAAATAAAACCTACTCTAGTATCCTAAATAAAACCCTAATGCCATAGTTAAATTATCAACTAATACTATGACAACGTATAATTCTACTATTTTTACCTGGAGTATCACTAACAATTCCCACTGCTTTATTTTTTTCCACTGAATTTCCACTACCTATTCCACTAAATATTCTGACACTATGATTTGATTTACCCCAAAACATTACTCCGTACATCAAACGGGAGTGAAAGTAAGCAAAGTATGCAACTCTGAGGATTTCTAAACTGACCGATGATCTGAGGCTGAAGATTGCAAAACATGTTTGTGCAAGTTTTTTTGCTAGGTTTTCCACATGTGTGTCCCATTCCAAATTACTATTTACCCAAACGCCTAGAAATTTTGTGTTTGTTTCGTAATTTACAGGTTCACTACCTAGGAGAACAGCTGGTAACAATTTGTTTTTATTATTTTTGTGTTTAAATTCTATTGCTATACTTTTATTTGTATTAATAATCAATTTATTATCTTTAAACCATGAAGTAATCAGTTTAGTCACATTATCAGTATTTGATTGTAATTCTTGTATATTATTCCCTGAGACTAAGATATTGGTGTCATCAGCAAATAATGATAATCCCATATTTATGTTGCTATTTTGCTCCATTAAATCCCCTAGATCATTAATGTACAATATAAAAAGCAGGGGCCCTAATATAGATCCTTGTGGAACTCCCTGTTTTATAAATTGTAGGTTAATGTGTTTGTACTCCCTATCTTTATCATCAAAATATTTCATTTTAACTAGTTGATTTCTATTTTTTAGATAAGATTCAAACCAATTTAGCGGTATTCCTCTTATACCATACTTGGACAGTTTCCTGACGGGTATATCATGGTCCACAAGGTCGAAGGCTTTAGATAAATCCAGAAATATTCCTATACATGGTTCTCCTTTGTCTAGTTTATTATAAATATTTTCGATAAGATTTTGCAATGCTGTGATGGTTGATTTCCCTTTTTGAAACCCACTCTGTGCATTTGTTATGATGTTATATTTGGAAATGAAGGATGTAAGTTTATTATGTACTACTTTCTCTATAACTTTTGCAAATACTGAAAGCAACGATATAGGCCTATAATTACCTAAGTCTGTTTTATCTCCTTTTTTATATAATGGTTTCACCTTAGCAGTTTTTAAAACATATGGGAAGGAGCCTTCCATTAATGACATATTTATTAAAAAGCACAGAGGTTTTACTAAATGGTTAGAACATTTCTTTAATAAGAAGTTTGACCATTCATCAAGCCCACAAGATTTTGATATTGAATTAGCTTACAGGTCTTTCCTACAGAATATAGAGGAGAATATATCGCAAAATACCAACCAATTTTGGAATTTTATAAAAAGTAAAAGAAAACAACTCAAATCTAATGTAGAGATGGTATTTAATGGCCAATCTTTAAAAACAAATGTTGAAATTGCAAATGGATATGCAGACTATTTTAGATCAATATATTCACAAACCAAATCTACATACAATCCAATGTTTAATGCGAACAATAGCGAATTGGACTGTTTTGATTTGAAAAATATAACTATCACAGAAGTGAAACAGGCCATAAAACAGTTAAAATCAACAAAATCTTCTGGGCCAGACAAAATACCCACCTATATTTTTAAAGGCTGTGGAGAAGCATTGGCATATCCACTAACCCTGATATACAATAAAATACTTGAAATGAGTATTTTTCCAGATGCGTGGAAATTTACTAAAGATACACCCATTTATAAATCAGGAAATGCGAAATTGGTACAAAACTATAGACCCATTGCAATTCTATCAACACCAGCCAAAATATTTGAAAGCATTTTACATAAACATGTTTTCAATCATGTTAAAATATCAATCTCATCAAAACAATATGGTTTTATGCCTAAGAGATCAACAATTACCAATCTATGTAACTTCACAGAATACATATCATCTGAATTAGATAAGTACAAACAAATTGATACTATATATACTGATTTTCAGAAAGCTTTTGATAAAGTAGATCATGACCTCCTATTAAAAAAATTAATCTTTTATGGACTTTCCCCGAAATTACTTAAACTGTTCAGTTCATATTTAAACAGCAGATCCCAAATAATCAATTATAAAGGCCATTTTTCATATAAATTTACTGTCAATTCAGGTGTTCCTCAAGGATCAAACCTGGGTCCTCTATTATTTTTATTATTTGTAAACGATTTGCCTGATATAATTCTGTATTCAAATGTGATAATGTTTGCTGATGATGTCAAATTATATAAATCTATAAATTCAGCAGAAGACTGTTATAATCTTCAAACTGATATTAATTCAGTATCAAAGTGGAGTACAGATAACAAATTACCACTTAATATTAAAAAATGTGAAAAAATGACATTTGCAAGATGCAAAGAAACCATTAGATTTGATTATAGCATTGACAACATTTTATTACTTCAAGTAAGAAGTAAAAAAGATCTAGGTATTGTTTTTACTTCTGATCTAAGATTTAATGAACATATAGAATTAACAGTTAGGAAAGCATTGGGAATCCTTGGTTTCATAATGAGAAATTCCTACATGCTAAGCCAGGAAACATTAACTCGTTTATATTATTCTCTCGTTAGACAAAATTTGGAATATGGATCAATCATTTGGGATCCATTTACAGTAAAAAAAATCGAAAAAGTACAAAACAAATTCCTCAAGTTTTTAATGTTTAAAGTTTGTAGCTTTTATCCATTGTATATGAATTATGATAAACTCCTGGAAAATTTTGAATTCCAAGCTTTATCACATAGAAGAGCATGTCAGTCATTAAGTTTTTTTGTATAAAATAATTAATTCCCAAACCTTATAGAAAGAATTTATATATATTTGTACCCAGTAAAAATAGTAGCTTAAGAAAAATATTTTTTACTCCTAGAGTAAACACAGACTTGCACGAAAATTCACCAATAAACAGAACTTTGAATAGGTACAATCAAATCCACCCACTTAATATTGATATATTTGGAATGAATCTTAAACAATTTAATTCTGCTGCAAGCCAACTGTTAAAACTTGTCGAAAATGGTAATTCATAGGAATCTTTGTGTGAATAGTAACACCGTATATGATATTGTCAACTAACGTATTTTTCATTGTTTTATTCTTATTTCATTGCTATTTTTTCTCTACACTCTTTATGCTTGCTTTCATCTTATCTCTCTTTTCCTCTTTACTCTCTCCTATTCTCTTTACTTCTTTGGTCATTATCCTAACTTTCCTACTTTTTATTATAGCCTACCTACTTCATATTTGTGTTACTGTAAGTACATGATGTATTGCTAGTATAGTCATGAACATTGTAATTGGGTGTATACCTGTAATGTTTATTCTTGATTAAATAAATAAATAAATTTTTCATACTATTAATTATTCTACTTATTTCCTCCTCGGAGGTAGGTGTCATGAAAAAGGAGCTATGAATAATATTAGTTTGTGATGTGTTGACCCTTGTACTCCTATTATTATTGTTCATTCTGCTCGCAATATTTATGAAGTAGTCATTAAAATTTTCAACTAGTTTTATACGCTCTTTATCATTAGTAGCAAAGCAACAGCTGTCATCATCACTATAGTTCCCTTGAATATCTTGCATAATTATTTTCCATATGGATTTAGATTTATTCATTGAGTCACTAATAAATTTTTCATGATATTGTTTCTTGGCCAATTTAATAACCTTGTTATAAGTTTTCTTATATTTTCTAAAATAACTCAAGAAATTTTCAGATACATTGTTTTCTTTGATTACTTTACTCCGAAAACGCAATTTATTACTTGATATTCTGATGCCTTTGGTTATCCACTTCCCTGAATGATTAACATTAACTTTAATCCTTTTTATTGGTATTGCTATATTTAAATAATATGTAATCGTGTCTGAAAAATTCTTAAAAGCTATATCTACATTTGATTGCCTCCATACATCCGCCCAATTTTCTTTTGCTAGAAGGTAATTTAAATAGTTAATATTTACTTTGTTAAAATTTCTGGAGTACCTATATTTACATTTTCTGTCAATTTTAAAAAACTTTAGAGAATAAGCTAATTATTTGACCACGATGATCGGATATACCAGACTCAAAGTTTTCAATTTCAAAATTGAACAAGTTCGGATTAAGAATTACCTGATCTATGGCACTGTTTGAGTTTGGAGTGACTCTAGTTGGAGTATTTATTAAAGCTTCTAGTCCATAAGGTCGAATTAGATCAACCAGTTTCTGTTTACAGTGACTATTTCCCAAAAAATCCACATTTAGATCTCCAGCAATAATCACATTTTTTTGTGTGTAAAACACTATTTTAAATTTTTTTCTAGTTTACCTAAAAAAACTTCTAAATTGCCACTGGGATTTCTATATAGGGAGATAATCATTGTATTCTCTTCTATTTCCACAATGCTACCTTCAAAGTGTTCATCACACATCATATGGTCAAAATTTGAAATCTTTTTTGCTTTTAAGCTTTCTTTTACATAAATGCATGTACCCCCATTATTTTTTGTAAGCCTGCAATACGTACTTTTCAATTTGTACCCTGGTAGTTTATAGTATTCGTTTTCATTTGGTTTTAGCCAGTGTTCAGTAAAAGCCAGTACATCCACATCCACATCCGACTATCACACATATTATTAATTAAGTGGAGGGAAAGGAAATAGACACTAAATCCATGTCTGGGATATTAATACAAGTAAGAATCAGCTTGAAAAATTTTATGTCATAACCGGGATTTGAACACGGATCTCCAGCTTAACGCGCTGATGCTCTACCATTGAGCTACCATGACAACATGCCAGTACAACATCAAATTCCTCAACTGATTCAGAATACAAGGCAGACCACGGGAGGTTTCTCCGTTGAGAACACACATCCAATGGTGTCCTACATTTGTAGGTACTTTGAAGCCAAGTTATTATTTATATACTATTAATTAAGTGGAGGGAAAGGAAATAGACACTAAATCCATAGGACACCATTGGATGTGTGTTCTCAACGGAGAAACCTCCCGTGGTCTGCCTTGTATTCTGAATCAGTTGAGGAATTTGATGTTGTACTGGCATGTTGTCATGGTAGCTCAATGGTAGAGCATCAGCGCGTTAAGCTGGAGATCCGTGTTCAAAACCCGGTTATGACATAACATTTTTCAAGCTGATTCTTACTTGTATCACACATATGTTTAATGCTTCCCTCATTACCTCAGCTTTTCCAAACTTGTGGAAACAAGCATTAGTACGCCCTCTGCCCAAAGACTACCGTCCCATAAGCATCCTTCCAATTCTGTCTAAAGCTTTGGAGCGCATAGTACATAAACAACTTACCAAATAGTTGAACGACCACAAGCTTTTAAACGAATATCAATCAGGTTTTAGAATGGGACACAACACAAACACCGCATTGCTGAAAGTTACTGAAGACATACGTGAGGCAATTGACAATCGACAACTGACAATATTGACTCTGTTAGACTTCAGTAAAGCATTCGACTCTGTAGACATCGACCTGCTGTTACTCAAACTAAAATCTCTTAATTTATCGGATAGTGTTTTCCGGTGGTTCGGGTCTCACCTTTGTGGGCGCCGACAATCAGTTTTAGGTTTAATTAGCTCTGCTCGCTCTCCCTGGAGAAATTGTATGGCCGGTGTTCCGCAGGGGTCCGTTCTGGGTCCCCTGTTATTTACTATCTACATAAATGACATTACAGACACTATTAACCATTGTAAATTTCACCATTGCAGACGACTTACAGATTTACACGCACACTACTCCTGAACTGTTGTACGATACAATCGACAAGGTAAACAACGATCTAAGTTCTCTCTCACTCTAGTCAGCCAAATATGGACTCAAACTAAATCCTGAGAAGACAAAGACAATCATCATTGGTCACCATCGACTACTAAATACCATCGATCTAAACGACGTCCCTTCGGTCAAGCTAAACGATATCGCTAAAAAACACACGGATTCTGTAAAAAATCTTGGAGTTTATATTGATAAGAACCTAAGCTGGAATGTTCATATTACAGAGCTATGTAAAAAAATCTCTTCTATAATCTATTCGTTTATGCGCTTTAAAAATTTCCTGCCATTGAAATTAAAAAAACATTCTTGTTTACACACTCGTAATGCCACATTTCGATTACTGTGACACCCTACTTTCAGACTTAAACATAAATCTATCACAAAGACTTCAACGACTTCACAATGCTTGTGCGCGTTTTGTCTGTAATGTACGTCGATATGATCATATTTCACCCTCTCTGGAGTTCTTGTCTTGGCTACCTCTTCATGAACGCAGAAAGCTACATTCTCTTTCAATTCTTTACAAACTACTTCACACTAAAATTCCTCCTTACTTGGCCTGCCGTTTTCACTACCTATCAGATTATCACGATCTCGGAACAAGATCCCATCTGAACACTACCTTATCTATTCCCCCACACAATACTGTATTTTATTCTTCATCCTTCACTGTCGGGACAGCTTGTCTGTGGAATTCCTTACCTGAGGATATAAAAGGCTGCCGAACACTCAGAACGTTCAAGATAAAGTTAGTTGATCACTTGACCACCAACCATTAACATTAACATATACTATTTTCATGTTAAAATTGTTGCTTTTGTATTAGTTTCATTAATTTTTATTTCACTTTTCTTCCTTTCCTACCAATTATTATTATTATTATTTTTTCCTCTCACTAATTTGTTCTACTTACAATGTCGAATTTTCATTATTAGGCTATAGTGTAAAATAGTCTTAATTAGACTATAGTTTTCACCAACATAATCTACACCTATATAATATAATCATGTTTCTCTTTTTATTATTATTATTTTTTATTCTTAATTAGATTATTTGGTAAGGTTTGAATGTATCCACCTCTGGTTAGTCGAAGAGAAGGCCTTAAGGCCTTAACTACACCAGAGGGAAATATAAATAAATAAATAAATCCTTAAGATTTTCCTGTAACATAACCTCTAAGTTGCTTATTTTATTTCTTATACTTTGAATATTCTGGTGGAAGATCTTTAAATAACTTGGCTTATTTTTATTATTATCACTATTTCTATTACTATTATTACTCTTATTAACGGTGCTGGATTTGTTTCTATTTCTAACGTTATGGGTTATATTTATTGCTTGGTTATTTAAACTCAGCCGAGGTCTTTGCGTTTTAAGTCATTCAGTGGGACCATCAATCTTATATTGTGGATGAACAGTGTGACAAACCTATAAAGGTACAAGCCAGTAGCTGCTTGGAAGAAATGGTGGTTTTGCTATTCAGTATATTGCTCCTTAACTAACATGAACGTTCCTAACCTAACAAAACATCGGAGGTGTTCAGTATGACGTAATTTGCCTAGAAATCGAACAATAAAATTGTGAAAACAGACGTTACAACTGGCACACGCCATACTTGTCGTCTGCTGCTACTATATAGTAGAAGGACAGTTGGTAACTGTGCATCCCTCATAAGCAAAAAACATCACACAGTCCGTGGAAATGTGAATATCGCGCGAATAGGTCCGCGTCATTGGAATTAACTTCCATAAAGGAACACTGCAAACAACAGAGCATTCAACACCCTCCATTTAGTAAGCTCGAACTTTCCAAACAAGTGTCAGCGACGGCGTGGAGCTACCAACTGTATGAACTACTCCTCTGGCATGTAAAATATTTGCCTATTTCAACGGTAAAAATATTGTTCCTCATGTGCATCTGGTAGTGACCCAGCTCTGTCAATTATCATGATCTTGATCTTTTCCTTATTGATCGATAAGCCAAGCTTCTCGCTTTCTTTCTTGGACTCTTCATTTCAATCTATAATTCTGTGATAGCGTGGTATCATCAGCGAATCTTACATTAAAGATTCTTCTCCCACCAGTTCAGCCTTCAAGGGTTCTTCTCATGACATATTCTCCATGGATGTTAAACAGAACTGGTGATAGAATACACCCTTGTCTTACTCTCTTTGGAGGTCATCTTATCAAAGTAGAGATAAGGTGATCTGAAACACCCATTCCACAGGAAACAATGTACTAAAGGGTGTTAAACTCTCTGCATTTCTCAACTAGTTTTCTGACAATAAGAATCAAATCAAGCTTGGTCTGGTGGTATTTCTTTATCTAAGTACGTTCTTAGACATTCATGGATGATTTTTAGAAGAATCTTACTGGCATGTGATATCAACAAAATAGTTCTATAAATCTAAAAATGTGTATTACCTTTTTTGTGGACAAAGTCCAGACATCACCATAGAGATATTTAAGGATAATCAGTGATAAGAGAGAGGTTCCATCTGAAGCTGTGAAGCAAACTCTGGCTTAGCTCAGTTGGTAGTGCAGTGGCACAGATAGCCAAAGGTCCTGATTTTAAATCCCAGTATCGGATGAATTTTCTTCTATCATATTCTCAATCTAATTTTGACTGAAACCCCCGATAAATGTTTCAACCCCTATCATATTATGATCTCTATTTAAATCTGTATTATTTGACTAATTTTAATCAGTCTTCGCTCACAGAACCTATAGATCTGGGAGAAAGTTTTGGGCAAAAATAATTTTGAAAGAAATCACCCATTAAATTTTTCAACCCCTATTATAAATCCCCTGTCATAAAAACGAATGCAGAATTAAATATTTCCATACGATGACCCATCGACACTGTTTTATCCTGCATCATCTTCTCTGAATCTGAGCATGCAAAGTGGTGGAATTTGCATATTTGACCATTCACACCGCATGATGGCGTTAGCTCTGACATCACTGGCCAAACCGTCATGTGCTGGTTGCATGCGTAGGTATTACAACATAAAGGTTTAGCTACATTCAGTATGTTAAGACGATACATTTAGGGTGTTTATTCTTCCTGTTCTTCCGAGGACAGTCCCTTTTTTGGCAAAATGTCCAGCTGTCCAGAAAATTTTATGGAGAATGCCCAAATATTGCGCTTGGCCACTGTTTTTTGTTCCTAATTTGCACTGAGTATATTGAAGTAAAAGTAAAGTAAAGTAAGAAAGCATTCCATAGATCCCATAAAAGTCTGATGACTATCGGATGTGGAACTTGTCAAAGCATTAAACAGAATTACATTTATAAACTAATTAAAAGGCTTAAAAGGCCCGGCGTTGCCCAAGTTTTTCATTTTGTAATTGGAAATTAACTTTCGAAGGACTTTAGATTTTTAAATTCTAGGTCCTAATCATCATCATCATCATCAATAGCTCCACAGCCCACTTTGAGCATCGGCTTCCCTTAGAATATTTCTCCAGGCGTCTCTATTTTTCGCGACATTCCACCGTCCCTCGACTTTCAACTTGTGATAATTTTTATTCTCCTGTTACGATTGTAATCCATAGTAACCAGTTATTCTACTGAAATTCTCTCCATTGATTTCAAACTTAGATCCCACTGATGATTTCCCTGAAGACTGCTTATGTTGTTGTATAAATTCAGCATTGTATAGGTTATGGAGTTGCAGACGCCACCTTACAGTGGAGATGAGGACCTCAGCTCTAGACTCTGCCAGGTGGCAGTAGCTATGACTGACAACCTGGCTACGCCTATGGACTTGTCGTTTTGGGACAAAGACAAGACATATTAGTGAGCCTTTTCAATGTGGATAAGTCATCATCAGCTACATTTTGAGCTCTGTCTAAACTGTTGAAGATAAGGCTTTGGTGCTGCTATGTTTTGTGAGTGGGTGTGCAAAATGAATGAGTTTGAGAAAGTGTTTGTCTCATTACATGAAAATATGTAATGTAAATGTAGAAATGTATTGGCTATTTTAACAGATTGCTCAAGTTGTGAGAACTGGATTATAAGTCCACAAATGATGGTGTGAGGAGAGTCCTTGCTAATTCTCAATTTCGTAGTGTGAGTCGCCGATCTTGTGTTTGAATTTTTTGCACTTTCTCGATCATTTCTGGAAGCGGCTGAGGATGAGCTGCGTTTGCATCGGCCCTCGACAGACAGCAATCCGTAATAAATAACAGAAGACACTGTGGTCATGTGGTCTATAAGATACAGTAGACTGCAGACCAGACCAGAGAAACCATAACATTTGTGCCATCAGGATAAAAGGGATTTCAAAGCATAAAATGCACTTAATAAGACTGTGTATACTGTTTAGTACAGGATGCAGAAGATGCCAGGGTGGGGAAGGACTGACAGTGGGCTCTGAAACGGCAGGAACAGTAATATTTAGTAACACCTCCTGTATTTTCTGAATGAAATCTTCCAAGATTTGGCAGGCAGTTGGCGTTGAATGCTCACAACTGTGACAGGAATCTCATTAAGATAACTTAAATGGAACATAATTATGACAACAATAGGAAAACTTGTGCGGGCCATCAGAGAGCCAACGGCAACTCTGCAAGGACCCGAGTTGGTCATGAAGGGTCTTTGCTACTTTAAATCAAGTAGAATTTTCATTATGTGACACGCAATATTTCATATGTAGGCCTAGTAAATAGGTTATGAAAATGTGTATATAACTTGGCAAATTGAGTTGTGAATATAAGACCTAAATATATAACCTAAAATTTATTGTACATTTTGCAATACAAAGGTCACATGGCTTCGTCAATTTTCTTACTAAATAATCTAAATCTACCGATAGTGATATTAGCAGTGGTCTTATCAAGGTTACTGGACATTTTGTTGGATTTTGTTACGTAGGGCAGTACAATGTGTAAATAAATGTTGCAAAATAATTTATGTTGCACAAACTTTCTCACATAGGCCTATATGTGTTAAAGGCTAGCAAAACCAAAAAAAGTAAATTATAGAGACAATTAAATCTTATTTATTACATTTTCATAAAACTAACTAGAACGAAAAGCATCGGGGTCGATCTTTATGTTAAATGCTTTTACCGTGAAATAATAATAATGTTAATAATAATAATAATAATAATAATAATAATAATAATAAAATCAGGTAAACTGATGTAACAAAGTGCCAGTATGTTTTTGTTTAATCAGTTATGACTGCAATTATGATATGCAGAATATGTTTTTTTTTAATTGATTTTCAAGTTAAGCTCCAGATTTATTCATTAAGCAGGGCTTACGGAAGAAGAAAGGTCTACCATCTCGGCCACTTGGGTCATTTTAACGTCTAGTTGGATAAGCGCATGCAAATCAATATGTTTTTTGTCATAGCTACCTGTATTTTAAATTCCAAGGCCTTATAACATTACAGTAAAACAATAGGCTATGTTGTCAAGATAACTGATTTTCATTTTTGTTATATAAATTCTTTCAAATGCGTATATTACCATAAAATAGGCACTAAATTGAGCATTACTCCGAAACAGGTCAACAGATTTTATCCATTATGAATAGACGTCTTCCTATGGACATTATAAATGTGTATACCAAGTTTCATAAAAATCCGGTAAAGCGTATTTGAGTTACCGCGTCTTTAAAATATACACTAAATTGGG
Organism: Ectobius pallidus; assembly: GCA_964059195.1. Lineage (NCBI taxonomy): Eukaryota > Metazoa > Arthropoda > Insecta > Blattodea > Ectobiidae > Ectobius > Ectobius pallidus. The sequence continues at coordinate 52,221 of CAXKWD010000404.1, forward strand.
TTTTACTCCGGTACCAGTCAACAGATTAGGTTCAACTTCAATAGGGCACTTCTCATGGACGTCATAAATGGGTATACCAAGTTTCATGGAAATCCGATACAGCGTATTTGAGTGATGGCGCCTTTCTGTTAGAAAGGCGCCATAATCTATTAAAATAGGCACTAAATTGGGCATTACTCCGGTACCGGTGAACCGATTTGGTTCAATATCAATAGGGTTCTTCCCATGAACATTATAAATGTGTTTTCCAAGTTTCATGAAAATCCGAAAAAGCGTATTTGAGTTATCGTGCGTACAGACACACAGACAGACGGAAAGACGGACGGACAGACATTTTTTCATCCACCACACAATCTCATAAAGTACCATACTGGCACTTAATAAAATCAGGTAAACTGATGTAACAAAGTGCCAGTATGTTTTTGTTTAATCAGTTATGATTGGAATTATGATATGCAGAATACAAAAAAAAAAAAAAAAAGTAAATTTGCCGGTTTCGGGATTTGAACCATGGAACTCCAGAATGTGGGGCCAAGACGTTACCATCTCGGCCACCTGGGCCATTTTAATGGTCTAGTTGGATAAGCGCATGTAAAGCAATAGTGTTATTTGTCATAGCTAACTGTATTTTCATTGCCAAAGCCTTATAAATCACAGTAAAACAATTGACTATGTTGTCATGATAACTGATTTGCATTTCATAAGTTCTTTCGAATATGTATATTACCATAAAATATGCACTAAATTGAGCATTACCTCGAAACAGGTCAACCGATTTTATCCAATATCTATAGACGTCTTCCTATCGACATTATAAATGTGTATACCAAGTTTCATAAAAGTCCGTAAAGCGTATTTGTGTTACCGCGTTTTTAAAATAGACATTAATTTGGGTTTTACTCCGGTACCGGTCTACCGATATGGTCCAAAATCAGTAGACGTCTTCCTATGTACATTATAAATGGGTATTCAAAGTTTCAGGAAAATCCAATAAAGCATATTTGAGTTATCGCGACTTCTTATATATTAATATAAAAGGCACTAAATTGGGCATTATTCCGATACTGGCCAACCGATTTGGTCGAATAGCAATAGACTTCTTCCCATGAAAATTATAAATGTTTATACTAAGTTTCATAAAAATCCGATCAAGCGTATTTGAGTTATTGTGCCTTTATATAGAAATTGGGTTTTACTCCGGTAACGGTCAACAGATTAGGTTCAAATTCAATAGGCTACTTCTCATATACGTCATAAATGCGTACACCAAGTTTCATGGAAATCCGATACAGCGTATTTGAGTTATGGTGCGTACAGACGCACGGACAGACATTTTTTCGTCCCCCACACAATCTCATAAAGTGCCATACTGGCAAACTTGAGGTTTGCATAGCTTCCTCAATTTCTAAGCCAAAAATGGAGGATACATTGAGATAGAGCTGAACAACAGCTTATTGAAACTTCGAATACATGTTTCTCATTGGTAGACTAAAAACACTTGTCATGTTTAATCAATCCTAACACTCCCTTAATCCACCTCTTCTGTGTGGGTAGTTACAACCCAGTAATATTTCTCTATACATAATTGACATTCTTTTACCATTATGTACCAAATTTTAAGCATTTACCCACTAGAATAGGGCAAAGTTGAAACCACACCTCATTAGCATTGGCAGACCAAACACTTAATTCAGTAAATTATAAAGGCTATATTTCACACTTGAACTTCACTATTAAATATTTACCTAGGACTACGTAGTTTCAGTCACCCTTGTGACTATCTTCAGCTACATCTACCTTGCCAGTGTGTGCATTTAGTTGTAACAGCCTCACACAAGAAAAAGACTTGGTGCACACATTACATTAGGAAAGGTTGTTCCTTTCATGAATGTGTAGATAGATGTCTTTTGAGATGCCCTCTTTGGGAAAACTTCTTGCTACATATATCACACGAAAATGGCTTTTCTCCAGTATGAGTGAGGATATGACCTTTGAGATGCCCTCTTCGGGAAAACGTCTTGCTACATATATCACACGAAAATGCCTTTTCTCGATTGTGAATGAGCATGTGTGTTTTGAGATCCCTCTTTGTAAAAACGTCTTGCTACATATATCACACGAAAATGGCTTATGTCCAGTGTGAGTGAGCAAGTGTGTTTTGAGATCCTCTTTTCGGGAAAACTTCTTGCTACATATGTCACACGTAAATGGCTTATGTCCAGTGTGAGTGAGGATATGACTTTTGAGTTGCCCTCCTCGAGAAAACGTCTTGCTACGTATATCACACGCAAATGGCTTTTCCCCAGTGTGAATGAGCATATGTGTTTTGAGATTGCCTCTTTGGGTATATTTCTTGCTACATACATCACACTTAAATTTCTTTTCTCCAGTGTGAATGAGCATATGTGTTTTGACATCCCCTCTTCTGGTAAATTTTTTGCTACATACATCACACGAGAAATATTTGTCTAGAGTACGAGTTAGCTGTTGACTGTTCCCAGCAGATGAGCTTGTACTTGCAGCAGGTGAGTGTGATTGCATTAGCTGAACCTCTTCTTCCTTATTCCTTTCAGAAACTCCTGGAACTTGCTCTAAGTTGTGAATGGTGCTGCATTCTGTGGAATCACTGTGGTCTATATTCTCACGTTTGAATTCTTGTGTGTGTATTGTCTCAAAAGTGATTGGTACAGGTTCACGCTTTGGTTGTATTTGAGAAATCTCTTCCTTGATTTCAATCTTGATGTACTCCGATTTAACTTCAGACTCCATTCTATATCATAGACACCTTACATTCACCATCCTGTGTTCGCTTAATGCGAGCTTAATCTCGCTGGAAGATGTACGTAGAGTATTATCTGAGAGGCAGTGCCTCGTGCTTCGAAAATAAATTGTAGGGATATGTCATTTATATAGTGACAATTTTGACGGATTCCGGAATTTAAGCTTATGCATGTGCGTCTGTATATTCCAGAACATTCAGCAATTTTACTATACAGGTTCCTCATTGGTCGACTAGAGTACTGTATTGTTTAATAAAGCCCAGTGTACCCTTAATGCACCCCTTTTCTGTGATCAGGGCCGTCGCGTGGGCGGGGCGATCGCCCTGGGTGCCGCGATTAGGGGGCGCCGTGGCAACTGCAAAAATGAAACAAAATTTGAAAAAATAAGTAGGATGTACATAACGTATTTTTTAAAGTTTGGTATAACTGAATTTTGAATATTGCGTTGCATGTTTTTATTGAACAAATATATATTTGACACCAATAACTTTAGGCCTATATTTGCTAAGTTATCCCATAATAAATATTAGCTTATAAAGACATTTACGATCAACTACGACACAGAAGAGACTAAATTCTCTGGCCTTCTTGTCCATTGAAAACGACGAAGCACAAAAAATAGACTTGAAGGAAATTCTAACGACATTTGCTCGTGCAGAAACCAGCGAATGGCATTTAATGTTTAGTACCTTATCTTAATTTGATAAACACGGTTCCCTTTTCTATATTGTCACAAAGCCCAGAAAAGACTCGCCTAGAAACTGCCAGAACGACGGAGTTTAGAAACCGCGGCCTCCTAGTGGACGGGCGGCAGACGAGCGGGTGCTAGTGGGCGTGACAACGGTAGCGATTGGGCCACGCTTCGTGGGGGAAGGCCTGTAGGGAGGAGCTCACGCTAAGGAGTGTTGCCCGCGCGCCGCAGAGCGCATTCCAGATTCCACGCGGGTGGAACTTTCGAGACATCGGCTCTAGAATATTCGTCGGGCCTATATATAGGGCCGCGAGCGAGCTGAGACAGTCAGTCAGTGAATCAGAGTTGAGAGAGTCAGTCAGTAAGTGAGTAACAGTAACAGAGTTCAGTTCAGTTCGTGAGTAGCAGAGAGTCAGTCAGAATCGAGGAGAGTAACAGCATCGGCCAGTCAGAGGGAGTCAGTCCTCGAGGAGTGATGAGCCAGTCAATGGGAGAACAGTCAGTCCGTAACAGTCAATAACAGCGGGAGAGAGTCAGCGTCAGAGTGTGAACTGGACGGAGAGCACTGATCAGCGCGACCTCAAGTAAGTGTGACTTGAGGAGCTGAGGACCTGGACGGAGTGAACCGATCAGCGCAGCTGAGGACTTGGGAAGCTGAGGAGCCAGTGACCGGAGGGACTAGTCAACGGAGGGACCCGCAAACGGAATACTTAGTCAACGGGCAACTAGTGACCGGAGAGAAGGGTGAACCGTGGAACTAGTGAACGGAAGAGCTGGCGAGCTGATCTGGACTGGACATGGACAGTGCTGTGACGCGGCAGTGAGCACCGAACGGAAGAGTGAACTGGAGAACATTCCGGAGTTTGGGTTTAGTTTCCCACTCTACTGGATTTCGGCACGCGATGTTCGGCGTTGGTATGCGGTCTCTGGCTTGCAGACAAACACTCCCATTGGCTCCCAACGACCTTGCATGTCATTGGTCTGTTCCATACGGTCCTGCAACCTCTACATAAAGCTAAATAATGCAAAACACTAACCACATTAGTTAAGTGCGCGAGCGGAGGCGGCAGCCGAAGCGAAGCGCCCTTGCATTTTAGAATAATGTACGATACACTGTTTGTCGGTTTCGAAAATGTGGCATATTATATCTTCCGGAGGGTTGTCTGATCATTATCACGTTGGCAGCTGATTCCAGCACCACGTGACCCATCGGCTTCTTCCCAGCATGCACCTGCGCTGTTTCTAGCAGCTGATTCTGTATTATTGTGATTACAATCTAAGTGCCATTTTAGGTTAGTTTTTTGTGAACTTCTTACCGATTTTACCCATATTTAAAATATTCTTAGAGACAAAATGTGCCCTTATATGGATTCTAAAACTTCTGGAGAATAATATTACATGAAATTTTGCCGTTTTACGTGAGTAAAAAACAAAGTTAACGAATCCAGTAGAATGGGAAACTAACCCCGGAGTTTTCTGGCTGTATTGACAACTGTTATTGGAAATAAAGAATCCTCCATCCTTCAATTAGAAACTCGGTGTTCTGATTTTGTACGCCGACGAGCCCTTGTTACAATATTCTATTCAATGTATGTATCGAGGTTACCCACACTATTAATTTTGAGTCCATTAATAACGCCTATAGTATTTTTGAAGTAAAACTTCTTTTCTCGCGGTTGGGGTAAATCTGGAAAATCAGTCACAAAATCAGTCACACTCAAAACTACGTGTACGGAGCGGACTGCACAGAAAACAATCAACTCAATGATTTAATTTAATTTAATTTAATTTATTTCGTCCATTTTATCAATAACATGTACTAAGTACAATTGATATCAGACACGTCAATACATACTATGACATACTATAAATAAAATAAATAAAATATTCTTCATCCACATCCACATACAATCAAGCTTCTCACACTATCATTAAAATATCCTAATAGGAGTAATCAAAGGAAATTTTTCAGACCTTAATTCCTCAATGGTAATAGACAATTCCTAAGCAATCTAAAGTTATATTATCTATTTTATGGAACCCCGAGGTTCATTACCGCGCAAACCTAAAATTAAAAATACAAAATTAAAAAATACAAATTTCCAAAATAAAATAAAAATTTAAAAATTAAAACATCCAAAAATCCAAAATTTAATAAATAATAAATTCCAAAATTAAAAATTAAAAACTAAAAATCGAAAATACCAAAACTGAAAAAATCTAAAAATCCAAAATTAGAAAAACTGAAATACAAAATTAAAAAATCCAAAAAATTAAAAATTCAAAGAATCAAAATTGAAAAAATCAAAAATTAATAAGTCATAGATCCAAAATTTAAAAATCCAAAAATCAAAAATTAAAAAAAATATAAAATCCAAAATTAAAAAATACAAATACCCAAAATTAAAAAAACAAAATTAAATATTATAGGATCCAAAAACCAAAATTTAAAAAAATTAAATTAAAAATTAAAAACTCCAAAAATAAAAGATCGAAAATTTAAAAAATCCAAAATTAAAAATTGAAAGAACCAAAATGAAATGTCCGAAATCCAAAATTTAGAAAGTCCAAAAACCCAATATTAAAAAGTCCAATAATGCAAAATTGAAAAAATCCAAGAATAAAAAATTGGAAAAATACAAAAATAAAAAAAAGTTTTACTTCTGTCGAGTGGCCTTCCACGCACTCTTTTTTTATGATTGTTACATTACATTACATTACATTACTAAACTTGTATTAATTTGATTTTCAATATAATCTTATTAAAAAAATTAAATAATCTTATTTCTGGTATTTTTGTAAGGAAATCCGATTAGGTGTCTCTTTTGGGCACAAAAACGTAGACAGCGACGCAACCCGACGCGCAACTTTGCTTACGAGTGACTGGACGCGATGCAACTTGGAACTTGTCCAGTCCACTTCTCCCCAAGTCACGTCGCTCATTGCGTGTTAAATCCCAAATGTTTATATGTATTTGATAGTGTCGCGCCACGTCGCTCGCTGTGTGTTTGTGTTTGAATCCTTACAGAAGGTGGAATGTCGGGTGGGTGCACGTGGGATTGAGTTTTTTTTTGGGGGGGGGGGAGGGGCGCCTGACGAAATCTTGCCCCGGGCGCCAAACCATGTGTGTGATGGTTGGTAGTTTCTACCCCACAATATTTTTAATGTAGAAATCTAAGTTCATTTACAAAATCCCATTGGCGGAGACCATTTTTTAGAACCGAGATTCTCTTCATAAAACACTTATATCACAAGAATTTTGTTATAGGTAGATGTGTGGAGAGGAGATGTCTCGGCGAATGATTTGGTCCGGGTCTCCCGCCCCAATTGATACACTTTCTTTTATATCACGATCTAGCGAAAGCTCCCTTCTTCACCATTTTTCGGTCCTCGTGTTCCTGATTGGACGTTGGAGGTGAGACGTCATATCGCTAAACAATATATGATTGTGGATGAACAGTGTGACAAACCTACATAGGTACAGTCGGTCAAATAAAAAACGTCGGGACTCGTATGCAGTTAAAATTAAAGTTTTGACGCATTAGTTCACAAGTTTCCTATAAAAACACAAAATACAGGCCATTTTCGGAACATATGAGGCCATGCGGCAGGAGGGAAAATATGAACAAGGAGGGAAAAAATGAACATCGCGGAAAGCGCAACACACGATATTCAACTAAATGCATTGTCATAATTCATTTAGCTTTGTGTCATCGCCACATACAAATGCTAACGTGAGAGAAAGTGTAGTTAGGGCTGTAATTGACCTGCATTTTTCGGCCTCTGAAGCAACGAGAAGGTTCCATATTTATGAAAGAGCAGCTCAGAGGTGGAAATGTTACTATAATGCGACCGGAAGTTTTCATAGCAAACGTTGATCTGGCCGGACGCGTATTTCGATGCTAAGATTGGTTGCAGATGCTGAGCGTAAGTAATTGATTTTGCACTAGAAGTACCGGTATTATAAAATAAAATCTTAAAAAAATGCTTCTTGAATAAAAATATTCCTCTCGAATCTATTAATTATTAATATTATAAAAATTTGCAACCAAGAATATGGCGGATTTGAGGCATATAGCCACAGCCTTCTATACATGTTTGTTTTGGAACAAAACTGACTAAATAATCAAGAAAATACATGGACAGACAAGAGGCGTGTGTGAACCTAACCTTAAGTCTTCCTGTACATGCGCATATGCTCGTTCGTGATACTTAATCAAATACCGCCCGACGTTTTTTATTTGACCGACTGTACAAGCCAGTAGCTGCTCGGAAGAAATGTGGTTGTGCTATTCAGTATAATTATTTCTCCTTAATTATACTATTTTCACTTTAAGTTTAAAGATGTAAACAAACTCTAAAGTACCACTCCGCCGAGCATGTGACAAACCATGTGGAGTTTTACCCGCCACGGAAAGAAACGGAATGAGGATTTGTGTATATTCCAGTGTTCTCAATAGTACTTTTAAAATATTTTTTATTACATGCACCATTGTTGAAAAATGTGATATTTATTTTGAAAAGATCGATACATCTGTACAAAATTAGGTTTAATATTAGTATTTAAGAAGGTGATAGACAGTTAACAAGAAGATATTAACGAATATAAAAAATTACTCTCATTTTGCAATGTTGGCTGCCCACTTCAGAGGCGTTTTCTTTTTGAATTCATTAATTTTTGTTTGTAACCGCCCCAATCCTATCAGAGCTAAAAGTTACATGTAACTTTGGACGAAATGTTTGTCTTGTTATAGCACACGACTTTCTTGTCCTCACGTACGTGTTGTATAACCGATATAAATAAATAAATGAACGCACATTCAGCAGGTTATTGGGAGGGGGCTCTGGCAAGCTCATTCCAAGATGGCGTGCTTGAGCATTCACACAGCCGTCGTAAACGCCTACAATTTACATCTGTTGTAACGGTTTAATTAGTTCACTTAGTTATTATGCGTCATGAAAATCTGATCAAATTAATTTTGTTTCATATACAGATCTGCTTCAGAAACATGTTTTTAAATTTCTCTGCACGAAAATAGCTACAAAAAGGTACGGTTTGAACCGAACTACTTTATTAAGAGCATACAAAACAGCAAAAGTTACAGTTCGTCCACTAGCAAATGAGGCGTTCCCTTGTCATGTGGCTTTGTTTACATCTACTTTGAACTTGAAGTGAAATTAGTATAACATAAACGTTCCTAACCTAAATCGGAGGTATTCAGTATGACGTAATTCGCCTTGAAGACGTAATTCGCCTTGAAATGGAACAATAAAGACGTGAAAACTGACGTTACAACTGGCACACGCCATATTTGTCGTCTGCTGCTACTATATAGAAGAAGGACAGTTGGTGACCGTGCATCCCTCATAAACAAAAAACATCACACAGTCCGTGGAAATGTGAATATCGCGCGAATAGGTCCGCGTCAATGGAATTAACCTCCATAAAGGAACATTGCAAACAACAGAGCATTCAATACCCTCCATTTAGTAAGCTCGAACTTTCCAAACAAGTGTCAGCGACGGCGTGGAGCTACCAACTGTATGAACTACTCCACTGGCATGTAAAATATTTGCCTATTTCAACGGTAAAAATATTGTTCCTCATGTGCATCTGGTAGTGACCCAGCTCTGTCAATTATCATGATCTTGGTCTTTTCCTTATTGATCGATAAGCCAAACTTCTTGCTTTCTTTCTTGGATTCTTCATTTCAATCTATAATTCTGTGATAGCTTAATAGCCTAATAATAATAATCATCATCATCATCATCTAGAAAGATTTCTTTCAGGTTGCATTCCATTCTGTAAGACCACACATATTGCTTCTGGAGTTGGTCTACCTACGTTAAAGCCATTACGTTTACTTCCTAAAGGATGACAAGTATTTGGGGTGACGTTCTGTATCAAAAGATAATTGCAATTCAAATAACGCATTTCACTCTCCCAATGGCATCAACCACACATGTCACATGCAATATTCTGTGTGACAATGGCTCGGGAATCCAATCCAATTCCGAAAAACTATCTTCCACAACACAATATTATATCCATATAAATATATATATACATTTCCTTTAATGAAATAGGCAACTCGGTGATTCAAACCTCTATATTACATAGGTGAATGAAAGCCTGATTTACCGGGGAAGAGCTTGCATTATCCCAAAAGCTTGGGTGATTTCTGTTTTCTCTGGTAGTCTACCAATAACACTGCTTTAAAGTAATTATTTTATCCATACAGAACAATCATACAATTAGGATGCAAATAAATATTTCAATTAAACGGAATGGGAATGAAATAAATACTCGTAATTTATTTTTTCAGCTGTATTCACACTCCTTTCAGCATCGAGGCCATATTAGGAATTCACGTTGTTTGTGTATAGGCCTACCAGTTGGTCATGCAACTATTGATTCTAAGCTATTTTCTATTGTTCGTGTTCTTTATAGTGTGAGCATATTTTAACTTCCATTATTTTCAATTAATATGATACAAGATGGGTCATTGTAAGTAAACATCCAATTCGGCATTTGCCTTGACGACTGGAGCCTCCCGAATTCCAGACCAAGAAGTTACCATCTCGGCCACCTCGCTCAGTGACACTTGTGTCAGATACTAGATTTCGGGCACTTGGAATTTCTCCCATAATGATTTCCTCATTGCACTCTCCACACATTTTGCTTCCGTTCACAGCACAAACGAAACATATTCCTAGTCATTTCTCTACCAATCCATTTTCGATTATTCCGTGAGGCAAATCTATATATTCTTCCATTTTCTATCGACTGTTTACATAACACTGAGTACATAAATACTTTAGCTACATAATTTTAAATGCAGAATATTCAGCTATAAACATCTTCGTTACATACTAACAACCTATTGTGATCCACTGTGGAATTAGATGTCGAGTTTTCAAAGCAATAACACAATTTGCGGTTCTGTGGACCCAGAGCCATGTCTGGAACGTGATGTTACTTTGAATGCCTCTTTGCATTAATAAAATTTTTTTTTTACGATTTTCTCGAAAACGCATCTGAGGATATTCCTTAAATTTTGTACATGAGGGGTTTTTATCAGAGACTGAAGATTTTATTGAAAACTCGTTTCACAGAAATTCCCTGATAAGTAATGGAATGAGAGAATCCTAACTCTAGTTATATTTATTATGACTATTTAGCGAATATTGACACAATTGTAACCAATAATTCAAAACCTATTTGTTTCATGCAAGTGAGATAGCCAATGCCATGTTGACACCGTTAAGATAATGCCGTGTTGTTTCTTTATCTTAAACTCTGTGGTGCCAGTAATAACATATAATACTGTTAACATTGTATTTATTATTATAGGAGACTAGCATGTGCCCGCGGCTTCGCCCGCGATAATTATTTCAAAAATTTAAAATTAAGAGCATAATAGTTAAATCATTATAATTATTAACACCTAAATCACGTGGACTACATACCACGATTAGATAGCGTCGCCTGGTAAAAGCGACCTCAGATTCGAGTTGCTTGGCCCAGAAAACCCTTGTATAGTTTCGTTCAAATCAAACAATGTTTCACCATACAGTATTTAGGCCTATATTGATTATCCCTCTTCCGTGTTGGTTGAAAATTTAATATGTCTACGGGCCTTAACATTCTAACCAAATGAATCGACCAGCGTGGACTTACAACATTCAAGCGATCGCGATGCTTTTATTTCCACGGTATGACAAAATAGCCAAAGACAACTGCAATTGATTTGGCATTGAAATGTATTACTGAAATCTGATGCTTCGACAGCGCGAATCACATTTTCTGCCAGTTTTTCACTCATAACTCGCGAACGAAAGCTAAAATAAAAATTCGGCTTCGAGGTGCATTCGCCCACCTTTCAGTCCATCTATCTTTAAAATTTCAGATCTCTGCGTTCAGTAGATTTCGATGGGCATCGTGGACAGACAGACAAACAGCATGTGCCCGCATGTGCCCGCGGCTTCCCCCGCGATAATTATTTCAAAAATTAAAAACTAAAAATTAAGAGCATAGTTAAATCATTATAATTATTAACACCAAAATCACGTGGAGTGCATTCCACGATTAGGTAGCGTCCCCTGGTAAAAGCGAACTCAGATTCGAGTTCCTTGGCCCAGAATACCCCTGTACAGTAAGTTTCGTCCAAATCGAACAATGTTTGACCATGTTTAGGCCTATATTGATTATCCCTCTTCCGTGTAGGTTGAAAATTTCATGTCTTCGGGCCTTGATATTCTAAATAAATGAATCGTCCTAGATGGACTTACAAAATCAAGCGATCGCCCGCGATAATTATTTCAAGAATTAAAAATTAAGAGCATAATAGTTAAATCATTATATTTATTAACACCTAAATCACGTGGACTACATGTCACGATTAAATAGCGTCGCCTGGTAAAAGCGATCTCAGATTCGAGTTCCTTGGCCCAGAAAATCCCTGTATAGTGAGTTTCGTCCAAATCGAACGATGTTTAACCATATTTAGGTCTATGTTGATTACCCCTCTTCCGTGTAGGTTGAAAATTTCATATGTCTACGGGCCTTGACATTCTAAACAAATGAATCGACCAGCGTGGGCTTACAACATTCTAGCGATCGCGATGCTTTTATTACCACGGTATGACAAAAATAGCCAAAGCCAACTGCAATTGATTTGACATTGAAATGTATTACTGAAATCTGACGCTTCGACAGCGCTAAAATCACGTTTTCTGCCAGTTTTTCACTCACAACTCGCGAACGAAAGCTAAAATTAAAAATCCGGCTTCGATGCGCATTCGCCCACCTTTCAGCCCATCTATGTTTAAAATTTCAGATCTCTGCGTTCAGTAGATTTCGCTGGGCATCGTGGACAGACAGACAAACACGTCCTTTTATTATTTTAAGATAGCATGTGCCCGCGGCTTCGCCCGCGATAATTATTTCAAAAATTAAAAATTAAGAGCATAATAGTTAAATCATTATATTAACACCTAAATCATGTGGACTACGTATCACGATTAGATAGCGCCACCTGGTAAAAGCGACCTCAGATTCGAGTTCCTAGGCCCGGAAAACCCCTGTATAGTGAGTTTCGTCCAAATCGAACAACGTTTGACCATATTTAGGCTAATATTGATTATCCCTATAATAATAATAATAATCCTCTTCGGTGTAGGTTGAAAATTTCACATTATGTTTGCGTGCCTTGACATTAAAAACAAATGAATCGTCCAGCGTGAGCTACAACATTCAAGAGATCGCGATGCTTTTATGTCGAAGGTTTGACAAAAATAGCCAAAGCCTAGTGTAATTGATTTGTATTACTGAAAACTCATGCTTCGAAAACGGAATAAATACACGTTTTCTGCCCGTTTTTCACTCATAACTCACGAACTAAAGCGAAAATTAAAATTCCGGCTTCGAGGTGCACATACCGACCCTTTAGTCCGCCTATGTATAAAATTTCAGATCTCTGCGTTCAGTAGATTTCGGTGGGCATCGCGGACAGACAGACGGAGGACAGACAGACGGAGGACAGACACTTCCTTTTATTAATATAGATTCACTTCAGACTCTAGTTTACATGTGGCCTTTTGCTGATCGCCCCTTCCACCAGGACTGTGGTTCTGATTTCGTGTTGTATGTTAGGTTAGAATAAGAACTCACCGTCCAGAGCACGAACTCGATGTTCTCCCCCTGGTTCCTCTTCCTGGCCACCAGAGCCCATGGAGAGTCACAGCTGTAATCACCAAACTTCCCTCCCGGTCTCCTGTTCGATGCTCCACCTGTCCGTCGACACTCTGCAACAAATTAAAACATTAGTCTAAAGCAAGCCGTCATGTTTTAGGCCTCCATTTCCAACAACACGCAACATCTTAATGGTGTTTTGCAATTATTACCTATTTCAATTATAAACAACAAAACATAATAAAGTGAAAAATATTCCATTTTCTATTTTTATTTATCTTTGCGCTAACGTACAATATAAACTGGCTCATATTAAATATATATTTGTTAAAATAACAACCCCCTGCAGAAACAGGTTAACAATATAGACAGAGTGTAAAATATCCAAATGAGCAATATAACTTTAAAGTCACAGTTTTCCTATAATTATTAAACATTATTGATTGTTGTATAAGTGGTGACGAAGAAGAGCGAGAGAACCATGCAGAGTGGCAACGACAATATCTTTGATTTTCTTTTGATTTAAGCCGAACCTTTTCCAGGCAGAGAAGAAGTGATGTGGGATGGTACCATGTGCACCTCCCATCAGGCCAATTACTTCAATTGTTCCTGTTTGAAGCATGAAGCGGTTGGTACATATATGGCCTTCTTTTCTTCATTCACTTCCTCAGGCTGCCCCCTATGTTTCTCAAACCCGATCGTGGGATCTAATATGTATCCCACTTCACTGTTAGAAGGGATGGCAATCATATCTATTCTCCTCGAACCTCCGTTTGTAGCTAAACAGTAAACTTCTTCAAAGACCTGAAAATTGATGGATCGAAGTTCTTCGGCAATCATAGAGCGGATCGTGTCATGGCGAGAGTTACGTAGAGTTTCTCCAAAAGGCAGGAACCCAGGACTTGTGCATCATCATGAAATAAAAACTACATTCCAGTCACATATTAATACTTTTGTACAATTTTAATGTATGTAGTATTATCTGGCACTTTGGTATAGCAGGGCCTCAGTCGTGTTTCACTATTTCCCTGTTATAAGTGTTTTGTTTTCATTCAATTATCTATATATGGTTGTGATAGATTCTTGAAATAAAGGCGGTTTGCCCATCATAACAAACTCTTATTAATTTTTGCTTTGTAGTTATAATTTAGTATGAGGAGTTAGGTTATGAAGCATGGAATACTTTATAAGATTCTTGTTTTAAGACTATTATTTCTACATTTACTTACCCAGTTACAACATCCACGTAGCCGATTTACTAAAGTATTCCAAGTTTTCAAGACGACGGCTTGAAAATGTCTTCAGATGTGTTTTACACATTTCTAAAGAGGAAAACAAAATAAATTTTTCAAATAAAATATTTTGACATTTGAGATGAAAAAACGGTGTACTTAAGAGAACAGATTTCAATAAGAAATATGCAATTGAATCATTGAACAGAAAACCCCATGTAAATATATGACTAGAATAGAAAGAATCTTCATATAGGCCAGAGATATATTACGGTTGGTTCTAAATAATTGGAGGAATGCTCAACATTGTTTTAAGTTCTTTGGTTTACTCATGAATTGTAAACTTTAACCTGGGGTGTGGTATTTGCAAACTCCAATAACTGAAACTTTTCTTGTTTTTGTGCACTTCCTACAGAAATATAACTATACAGAATCTGTTAAGTTACGTAAACGTTATATAATAAAGTTCTGGGTCCATTCAGTGCTTTATGCAAAAAAACGGACAGAAATAATGGTTCAAAAGGCTGTTTGTCTTACTTCTAGTTGGTGTGAAACTATCGAACGATCTTTTGATTTTCGCAAATAACTCTCAAAGTAAGCTTACTATAGGAAAGGCTACTCCTTTATTCATTGTAAAGCATTCAATTCTGAGTCAATTGAATTTGTCACGCTAAAAAATCGATCGAAAATTAATGTCGCCAAGTCCTACATGCCTGTTCAAATGATGTCAGTAGGAAACTTGATTTCGCTTTAAATTTAAGATTTCTTGTGGTAAGACTGTACACGAATATTGGGGAATATTCTTGAAGGAAAAGGAGCAGCCTAAGAGATCAAAACAAATCCGAATAAATATTGGGGATATTCTAAAAAAGTAAGCATAAAGTATGAGCGCCTTCTTGCTGAGAAGTGTAGTCAACCACACAAAACATGCACCTGCATAAAAAAGTTATGAAAATAAACAAGGATCTTCTCGCAGTGGGAGATGTACATGGCAGCCAAATCAGCGTATGAAGAGGAAGACAATTAATTCTATCAGGTCTCTCTGAAGTTTAGCATTGAAATTTTGAAACAAAACAAAATTATTTTCGCAAAATCCCAGTTACCTGTAGTCCGGTTAAAAAAGTCAGAAGCTATGAAAACAGTTGTTACACACATAAACTCAAAATTTAATTTCTAATTAACTGAAACAGTGCAAAAAAAATCCAAAACATGAAAACCAAAATATAAAACCAAATAGATATGAAGAAAACCGGGAACCAACCCACCAAATTTCAATAGTACAATATAAACGAGATAATTATTTTCGTAATATGAAAGAATTAATTTTTAGAAGTGTACAATAATAATCACTATAATACAAGTATTCACAAGAAACTTTAAGTGAAGTAATATAATAAAAGGAAATATTTATTTCCGTAATATTTTAGAATTAAATTAGTTTAACGAAAAATCACTATAACATAATTACAACATTAAATATACCGGTAATTAGTATTTTTTAAGTGTGATATGAAACATTCATATAACTCCCTCTACTCTTAATATAGCCTATTCTAGTGTAGAGTACATGGCTGTATTGCAGTAGTGCGCATTCACTTGTATCATCCTCGTTTCCAAGTCGCATTATTCGCGAGGCAAGACCAAAAAATCCAAGTCTATACAGTGTGTCCGGCTTAAACGTATAACATTTCATTATTTTATTACTTGAGAAGTATTGTTGATATTTACACCCGGTTTGCTTCTACGGGTTAGGTAACTCAAAATGTTTCTTGTGTTTGCATGGCAGGAGCGTACATCAAATGCGCGCATGCGCAGAACGTGGAAATAGCCAATTAGCGTCAATAGCCATGTGGACTCCACAGCAAAAGGCATTCTGTGTGCTTGTTCTCGCGGAGTTGAAATCTGTTACTTAGGTAGGCCTACCACGTCGATTTTGGCGTTAATATCAACTGGGACCAACTGACGATGTTCCAACGTACGTAACAATCATGAAATGTGACAGATGGCTTCGTGAAACTGAGAGTTTGATTTCAAAGTCGGGTCACCACACCAAGCGCGCTGTTCCAGTGTCTGTTACGAATTAATCCATACGTCTTTTCAGAGGGACCCTCGTAAATCCATCCGACGAGCAAGTAGGGAGGTAATTTTACCTCTTTCGACAGTACACGATGTCGTCCATGAAAGGTTGCGCCTACGGGCGTACAAACTTCAACTTCGTCACCAAATCAATCCGGAAGACAAGCAGCGACGGAGAAGCCCAAACATTACGCCACTCGATTTTTTTTCTGTGGGGGCTCGTCAAGAATCAAGTTTACCAGACACCAGTTCGTGATCTACCAGATCCGTGCTATCGCATTGTTGCGGCTGTCGCAAATGCAATGCTGCAAAACACATGGAGAGAGGTGGAATACAGATTGGACGTCTGCCGCGCCACTAATGATGCTCATATCGAAGTTTATTAGGTTATTAAAAAAACATTTTGAGTTACTCTACCCGTAGAAGCAAACCGGGTGTAAATATCAACAATACTTCTCAAGTAATAAAATAATGAAATGTTATACGTTTAAGCCGGACACACTGTATTGTGTAAAATGAATGGCTTATAACTAGCCTTCAGAGAATTTCTTGGGAGAAGTTTTTCATATAGTACTTATTATAATATAGAGGCCTACATAATAAGCCTATAAAATTGTTAAACCTAATTCGAGAAAATTAGGAAAAATTAAATTTTCGTGAAATAAAGTGCTTGTAAAAACGAAAAGAAAGTAATTTGCCGTACCTCGTGTCGCATCCCTGAAGGATACACAATCCAAATAAAATCTTAATAAATGCACTCGAATACTTTTGTATAACCTAGGAGTTACAATACACTTTTCTTCAAATTCTAATATAGAATAAGAGGCCGTGTTGCAGAGAATAGGTATTCAGTTGTATTGGCCTGATGCAAAGCTTTACCGTTCACCAGACAAGATTGAGTTTCTATGAACGATGCCTGCCTTGTAACTACCCGTCAGAGAATTTTTTCGAAAAAATATTTCAAATAAAAGTTTAGCTCATAGCATAAGCACCTCAATTACAAAATTTAAACAAAATCGTTAGACCTCTAGTACCTAGTACTGACAGAGGGATTAAAACTAAAAATTTGTAGTTTTCATTCTTTCTGGAATGTCCATATATTCCGCGCGAATCACCCTAGTAGCATGCTGTGAGTGAAGTGAGTGTGCCGTTTTGGTAGCTCACAAATCTCCTACTTAATACTCCTGGCGCTCATTCTTGTTGTATGCGGAATTGAAGCGGGCACTAAGCGACAGAGTACAAAGAGCGTCATGTCACGTGGGCGCAGTGGGTGGGGAGTCCCCAGGCTTTTTATGCATACAATTGCAAGTGCAGTAAGAACTTCATACTCTTTTTTTAGAATATCCCCTAATGTTGTGGATCCTAGCAAGTAATAAAGGACCCACATAAAGGGGTGGTTGAAGTCATTTCACTCGTGTATGATGTGACTTCCTGGCTTAGGTCTTCAAGTTTCTTCTATGGGCCATAGGCGTACCTTATCATAATTGTCAGCACAAAGTTAAAAGCGCATGACAATAGAATGAAGCAAGTAAGAGTGTACAGGGACCTTGATTACGGTTGGTTTATCGTCCTAGGATATGTAAAAACTACAACTCAATGGTACTAGACTATGCTCTATGTAGTATCGCTGTGCCATCTACCTCCCTCCTTCTTTCGATTTCATTAGGAGATGGCAACTTGTCATCCCGGTTAAGAAGAGATCTCCGAAATCAGCCATTTTCAGAAATAACCCAATCACCAAGCAGAATTCTAAGTTTCTTTTGAAGCCTCGTATGTGAACAGGGATTGATTTTGGCGCTACAGTCGGTTGTGAACTATTTACATTCTTCAAATGCTGGAATTGGAATGTTTATCTCCTCTTCTACAAAGTCATCATATAAGGTGTCTCACCTCATCCGATATGCTCCTCGCTCATCAAGTAGCTGTCCTCACGAAGCTGGGTGAACACAGCTCCCTACCTCATAAAAATCCAAGAAAGTGCCGTAGATGGAACAAGGGCCTACGTAGTCAGCAACACTCTAGCCACAATTACACGCAGGCGATCTTGATTCTAACTTACTTATGAAAAGCGGTGGGATTTTTATGACCTAACTTATAAAATACAAAAAAAATTAGCTGTAATGGTACGAAAAACCTTTCTTACTGCAATAAGATGCTAGCACGAGAAGACAAAAATTTACACAAATATTGTATGTGTCCCACTTTAAATGAAAATATATCGTTAACCGCGCACATCTTCCTGTCCCCAAAATCCACCTACATTCCAGTTTTTCTCCGGGACGTTGAGTCTAATGTCGACTGAGAAGCATCAAGAGCGCTAACAACATTCGCAAGGTGAAGGAAGTGTAGGAATCAAAGAATTTTAAATCGCTGCAAGTTTCTATTTAATGAATATCCAAACTGAATGAAGCCTTACTAGGAATAAGTCGCAAACTGTTTCTTATACTTGACTAAAATAGCATTCATTCTTTTCTACGAATGCTCCAAGAGAAGTTTTGAACAATTCTTGTACAAGCCAGAGTTGCTGCTCTGTACTTCACCAACATGACAGTTTCTCCCAAACTCGTCGATATTCCTTTAAAAATGTGTTTTTTACCGATCTCTGTAACAAACGGCATTGATGTAATACCCATATGAAAATCACAATTTCAATTTTGTGTGTGGAAAATCTCCAATAAGCCTCGAACAGTGGAAAATTACAACAGAGAAAATCAACGAACTGAAAAGCTTTCTCTAATTAGCACAAAATACATCTACTCTTATACAATCAACGACCCTAAATAGCGCTTTGTGAGACATCGGGCATACTCGGCGATGTTCGTCTCTCTCAGTCTAAACTTTCACGAAGAGTACAAAATTAGGAAAAATATTTCTTTGTTATATAAGGCGTAAGGGTCATTCCATATTAAATCAACAAATTTTAAGAAAATTTTTTGCCGCACCATTTTTCCTTTTGATGAAATTTGGTAGGTGATGTGTATCAGTCTTCTGAACCCCAAAACAAATCTTGTTGTACCTCTAAAAAATTTTACTCCTGAGATATAGGCACTTGTTTGGGACACGAACAAGCAAAAAATGTAATTTCAGACTTATTTTCTGAAAGCCGTAGAATTTCTATTTGAATCAGTAGGATGATCAAATAGGGCTCATTGGAAAGCTTAAAGAATGGACTTTCGTTTGTGCATACTAAATTAGATTTAAGTTAAGTATAATAAGCAGACGTTTCTAGGGCTCTAATCTTCGTTCGTGAACTGTCGTTTTGCGTAACTTTAGGCATTAAAAAAACAATGAAGGACTTGGAGTAACAGGCCAATTTTTTTCCATTTACACTTATGTATGAGGAGTATGTGTAGGAAAAAATTGAGCTGTTACTGGTGGTCCTTCACCCTGAAAAATTTGCTTAAACTTCGAAAAAAATGTAAATCGGGCTTCTTCTCGGTAATGTGGGACAGGTGATAAAAATCTGAAAATGCCAAGATGAGAAGTCCTTATAGTGTACTTTAAAATAAAAACAAAATCATTTTGTGACTGGAAGGGATAGAGGAGCTACAAGCCTTTGAAATATAAAAAAAACAACACTTGATCGCTACTGAAAATAGGCTAAGCAGATAGGATAATTACCACAAAATGTAATTTAAATTTACATAAAATATAAAACATTTATTTACAAATGAGAATTTTCCTCAGTCATACAAATTTCTGATTTGTTGTAATTTTTCTAGCAATTTTTCACATTTGACTTCTTTTTAAGCTACATTGATGGCAATTTCAAGTACTGTATTTTCAACTACTGTATTTAGAAACCATTCTTATCCTGGTTTTTTGGATGTAGGTAATGCATTAAATACTAAAAGCTGCATAAAGCATTAACCTTTTCTGTATGTTAACCTTTTTCTCCATTAGGTCCTCTAACAGATACACAGTCCCTTTTCCGTGGCATCATTCTGCTGTACTCATCATTTTCGTAGAAGTCTTGTACAGTTTTGACTGAAACTTCATCAAGTTTATTCCTAGTCCTGTTCTCCTTATTCTGTGGCAAAATCCCGTTCTTTTTCACTAAATTTCTTGACTGGCGGACTAAGTATTGGCTGACATTAAACTCACTCTGAACTATTCTAATACTCCAACTACTAGGAGCTAAACTTACAATGTTCTTTAGTAGTTGATGCAACTTTCATTTTTTCCTTAAGCTTGTGAATTAGTTGCTTGTACTCATTCGCTAAACTGGCAGGCTGCATGTTCATTGAAAATTCCTCATTATCAGTTGAAATGTTCAAATCAAAAGACTTACTTAACTTTCCTGTTATAGACTTGGCTATCTTACTAACTTTATTTGTTAACACTGAGGGTCTAGCTTCAACTGACAGCTTCTGCACCTTAACAGGAGAAATTCCAAGGACTGAACAAGCATCATTAACTGTTTCAACAAGAATGGTTTTAGGTTCATAAATGCCTGGGCATTTATCTTCACTGTCAGTACCGGTCTCTGTGCCTTGTTTTGAATTTTTAATTTGTTTAACATTTTGTGCACAATACCCTCCCTGTGATTAATTTCAGCTCAGAACTGCACATGGAAAGTGTCATTGATATTTATCTGATAGATATTTTTAATAGGTTTTGAGTGAACACTGTAGGGGTCAGAGCAAGACCGTACACAAAATTTGGAAGTATCTGTCCAAAAATTCAGCCTTGTGAAACATTTTATATCATCGCAACCAGTTCTAATTGAAAATAATGTTTTTTTGTTCCTCAGTGACCTCGGAAATAGTATTGAGTACTGAAGACCTAGAGTAAGATAATTTATGACATACCTCTCCTTTAAAGATGCCAACAGAACAAGAACACTCAATCACAGTAATATACTGGTAACAATTTCAATAGTATGTATTCAGCACAAAATAATAATTTAAAAAAATAAATAAACTAATCAAAAGATAATGAAGCACAAACACAACCTACTTGCTGTGAGTCAGCTCAATAAGTGGATAGTGGACAGCATTGAACAGAGGAGCTGGATCATATGAAGCTATGGATGTTCAAACATGACTTGGTCAGCAACCAGACACCAATGAACAGTGCGTGTCCAGAACTTATCCTATTATAAAAGTTAACATAGAGTAGAGTTTAATGCAGTACCTACACCTAATAAACCAGGATAAGAATGGTTTCTAAATACAGTAGGGCCTACTTGAAATTGTCATCAATGTAGCTTAAAAAGAAATTAAATGTGGAAATTTGCTAGAAAAATTACAAAAAATCAGAAATTTGTATGACTGAGGAAAATTCTCATTTGTAAATAAATGCTTTATGTTTTATGTAAATTTAAATTAAATTTTGTGGTAATTATCCTATCTGCTTAGCCTATTTTCAGTAGCGGTCAAGTGTTTTTTTTTTTTTGATATTTCAAAGGCTTGTAGCTCCTCTATCCCTTCCAGTCACAAAATGATTTTGTTTTTATATTAAAGTACACTATAAGGGCTTCTCATCTTGGCATTTTCAGATTTTTATCACCTGTCCCACATTACTTTTTGGGACCGAGAAAAAGCCCGATTTACATTTTCTTCGAAGTTTAAGCAAATTTTTCAGGGTGAAGGACCACCAGTAACAGCTCACTTTTTTCCTACACATACTCCTCATACATAAGTGTAACAGGAAAAAAAATTGGCCTGTTACTCCAAGTCCTTCATTGTTTTTTTAATGCCTAAAGTTACTCAAAACGACAGTTCACGAACGAAGATTAGAGCCCTAAAAACATCTGTTTAGACTTAACTTAAATCTAATTTAATATGCACAAATGAAAGTCCATTCTTTAAACTTTCCAATGAGCCCTATCTGATCATCCTACTGATTCAAATAGAAATTCTACGGCTTTCAGAAAACAGGTCTGAAATTACATTTTTTGCTTGTTCGTGTTCCAAACAAATGCCTATATCAAGATTTGTTTTGGGGTTCAGAAGACTGGTACACATCACCTATCAAATTTCATCAAAATCAAAATTGGTGCGGCAACGCCCATTTGTTGATTTAATATGGAATGACCCATAAGTGAAATGAACACAATGAACAAATATAGGCCTACTAATTTTATTTTTACTTACAATTTTCATAGCTCTGAACCACAAACATTTAAAATAACTGCCAGTGTAAATTTAAATGTAAATGGCAGGTGAAGTCGTGGGCACCAGCTGTAATATATTGATAGTTTAACCTTGAAAGCAGACAATAAAAATTCAAACAAACCACGACTTCCCTTGAAAAATTATATAATTTCTGAGAATTACAATGAATTTATCAAATAAAATTCACATCATATTCATCTGTCAACAAAAAGTTGAGAAACAATACGTATTATGTGTTCACAGTTAGCTTTGGAACTGCATAATCGAATCTGAGATCGTTTTCCCAGGCGGGGCTTTATAATTGTGGAATCTACTCTAAAGACGGAATTGTAGCGGTTTCATTAATTAGTAATGGTTTAGTGTACGAATGATTCGTGTGCAAGTGTTAATAAATATAATGCTTTAATAATTATTAAGTGCCAGTATGGTACTTTATGAGATTGTGTGTGGGGGACGGGAAAATGTCTGTCCATCTGTCTGTCTGCCCGTGTGTCTGTACGCGCCATAACTGAAACACGCTTTATCGGATTTTTATGGAACTTGGTATACGCATCTATAATGTCCATAGGAAGACGCTGTTGATATTGGATAAAATCGGTTGACCAATATCGGAGTAATGCCCAATTTAGTGCCTATATTATGGTAATGTATTAAGAATTTAACAAATGCAAATCTGTTATCCTGACAACATATCGATTTACCTACTTCACATACGGCTTTGGAATAGTTAGCCATGACAAATTCCTTCGCATTTAAGCTGAGACGTACGGTGATAATAATGAAGTAAATTGGAAGATTTTTTTATTTTGAAACTAGTCAGATGTTTACTTCGTTCATCAAGTTGAATACTGTTTATATACAGAAGATATAAACTCTGAAATAATTAGGCCTACATACATTAAGTGGAGTTCTTCGCCAGTGTATTTTGTGAAATGTTGACATAATTATTTAAAGAATTTCTTATGTCAGTGTATACGAGTTTGAATTAAGGTTAAGTATCAATCTTTAGACCTTTGTTCTTTCGTAAGTCCTGCTTATTGAATCGATCTGCAGCTTAACTCGGAAATCGATAACAAAAGTAACTTATTCTCTGCAAATCATAATTACAATTAACTTTTTACTGATTAAACAAAAGCATACTGGCACTTTGTTACATCAGTTTACCTGATTTTATTAGTAGGTTATTTAATGTGTGAATTATATTTATATATATATAGCTGGCAACACTGCCACCGGGTATCAAAATTAATAATAATAATAACAATACCTCAAAACATTCAACATCTTTACTAGGAGATGCTGTTTTTCTTCAGGAAATGGTACCTGAGGGTTAATTCTCGTCTGCACTCAAATCAAAGCAAAAGAGAATGTTTGGATTCGAACTGGAAACAGTCGGCATATATTGTCGGCAGACTTTAACAGCCGAGGAAAATTTATTAAAACCATGGATATGCAATAAAATGAAACGAAATTCAAGCAACAAAAGACAAAAAGGGAGAAAAATGGGACACAATGAGAGAAAAAAAGAGATAAAGATCCCAAAAAGGGGAAAACATACTTGAAAATTGTCTCCATTCTCAAATACAGACAACAAAAGCCCTAACTTGCCCTAAGCATCTTAACCCTGGTTAAAACCAAATAAACCAATCAGATCGGGTTAACAAAATCGAAGTGATCGACAAATCCATGCGATATGTATGCTCTTCTTTCCTGATTGCTATGGTAAAAAAGCAAGGCCATTATTTTACCGAAAACATGTGTTTCCACGGCAAAAAAAACAGTGTGCGTGGAACGCCACGCGACAGAAGTGAAACTTGTTTCAATTTTCATTTTTTCAATTTTTAATTATTAGACTTTTTAATATTGGGTTTTTGGATTTTTTAATTTTGGAAATTTCACTTTTTTATTTCGAATTTTTAATTTTTTAATATTGGATTTTTGTTTTTTTTTTAAATTTTGGATCTATAATTTTTTTAATTTTTGATTTTTTATTTCTGAACTTTTTAATTCTGGATCTTTGATTTTTTAATTTTGGAATTTTTGATTTTTTAAATTTTTGATTTTTTAGATTTTTAAATGCGGTAATGAATCTCCGGGTTCGATAAAATAGATAATATATCTATAGATTGCTTAGGAATTGAGCAAGTTAAGTAATATTATTATTATTATTATTATTAATTTATTATTATTAGTATTATTATTATTATTATTATTATTATTACTATTTTTATTACTATTACTACTACTACATTTTGCAGGTCCTCGTACCAGGTCTGAAAAATTTCCTTTGATTACTCCTAATCATTGAGTTGATTGTTTTCTGTGCAGTCCGCTCCGAAACACCCTACTAATTACGTGACGGTTTTTGAGCGTGATACAAGTTCCCGATTTACCTCTACCGCTGCTAAAGAAGTTTCATTTCAAAAATAGATGTATTCCACTTATTAGCTCACAACCCGCGAACATTGAAAATCCGGCTTGGACACCCCTGTGAAGTAACAGGAAGCGGACTCATGCATAATCACAGAAATAAGAAAGCCGATATAGCCATCACACAGCCTGTCATCAAGCAATCATTTGCTTATAAGATTATAATCTCACGACCTTGCATAATTGAAATCAGTGAACAAAACAGAATCACGCTATAAAACATGCGAACATCGCGCTTTGATACGTCATATCTGAAGTGAAGATGAAGCGCGGAGTCATCTCGGTGATAAGTCTGGTGATCCTGCCGGCCGCGGTAAGTATCAACAAAATCATTTAAATAATAATAATGACTGTTGTTTAAATATGGGAGTGTACTGCAACTTAGGCAGGATTTCTCTTACGTCTAAACCATGTTACAGGGAATGTCGATGGCTCAGGTGAAGCAAGCCATGAAGATGGTGCCAAAGAAAGAACGGTGAGGATCTTATTTGCTTGAGAGTCATTTCAAAAGTTCTGCACACTGTAAGATAGATTGGAAGAAAATGATTTATTTTGCAAAGTACCTTTACAGGCCTTCAATATAATCTTCATTCTTCCTTATGACAGCTTCCCACGTTTTGGCAATTTTTGTATTCTGGATAGGGCCCCTTCATTGTTGATCTGTCTTATTACTCAGGTCACCTCACTGGAAGCTTCATCAATCGTAACAAAACTTTTCCACGGAGTGGTTCCTTGAATTTGGGAAACAAATCAAAGTCTGGTGGGCTCAAATCAGGACTGTATGGTGGGTGGGGAAGTCTTTCCCATCCATAGACGTGTCCGAAACATGTGTGTGTGTGTATTGCGAGAAGAGCAATTATCACATACTTTGGTGTGCAAAATGTGACAAATCTGTGACCGAATGAACAGTTTCATCAATGCACGCTTGTGCGCATCTCTTTCTTATTTATATTACTAGCATGTGCCCGCGGCTTCCCCGCGAAAATTATTTCAAAAATTAAAAATTAAGAGCATAATAGTTAAATCATTATATTTATTAACAAATAAATCACGTGGACTACATACCACGATTAGATAGCGTCGCCTGGTAAAAGCGACCTCACATTCGAGGTCCTTGGCCCAGAAAACCCCTGTATAGTGAGTTTCGTCCAAATAAAACAACGTTTGACCATATGTAGGCCAATATTGATTATCCCTCTTGTAATAATAATAATAATAATAATAATAATAATAATAATAATAATAATAATAATAATAATAATCCTCTTCGGGATTAGGTTGAAAATTTCATATGTATGCGTGCCTTGACATTAAAAACAAATGAATCGACCAGCGTGAGCTACAACATTCAAGCGATCGCGGAAGTTTCATTTCCAATGTAGTCTATGACAAAAATAGCCAAAGCCTAGTGTAATTGATTTGTATTACTGAAAACTCATGCTTCGAAAACGCAAAAAATACACGTTTTCTGCCCGTTTTTCACTCATAACTCGCGAAGGAAAGCTAAAATAAAAATTCCGGCTTCGAGGTGCACTTTCCGACCCTCTAGTCCATCTATGTTTAAAATTTCAGATCTCTGCGTTCAGTAGATTTCGCTGGGATCGCGGACAGACAGACAGACAGACAGACACTTCCTTTTATTAATACAGATAAAGTTAATAGATAATAATAACTTCCACTCTGAATTGAACTTTAATAAAGCTTTATCGCAACTCAATAAACATTCCCTTTTCTCCCATCATCTGATTTAACAACTGTCGCCTTTTGTACAACAGAATTATTACAAAAGTTCCCAGAAGTTCGATATTTATAAATTAAAAACATTATTAACAAAGAATTCCTGTTACTATCATTAAATTAATTATCACAGTTATTTGTTTATATTTATTAAGTCCCACATTGTGTGGTGGACGCGCGATAACACAAATAGGCTTTATGGGATTTTCGTGAAACAACGTCCATGGGAAGAAGCCTGTTGATTTTGAACCAAATCGGTAGACCGGTACCGGGGTAATACCCAATATAGTGGTAATATGGTAATATATTAGAAAGAATTTATCAAATGCAAATCAGTTATCATTACAGTGTTCATGCACGGCTTTGGAAATTGCAATACAGTTAGCTTTGACAAATAACACTACCCACATCATATTCCTTCACATATGCTTATCAAACTAGACCTTTATTCTTCCGTAAGTCCTCCTTAATGAATCGTGAAAAGTCCCCTAATATTTCAGTTACAGAAAAAAATTCTGGGCAGTTCGACGATATCCATAAAAGGCTTAGATTAAAAAATCTGATGTGAAACTCACATAACTTCCTCTGCCTAATTAAAGTTGGCCTCTTAGTACAATATAATTATTATGTACGACATTCTTTTCATATAAATTTATTGTAAACATGTCGTTACCACATCACATCGCATCCCCGAAGGATGCACAACCCAAATAAAATCTGATTAATGCACTCACAAAAGTTTCTTCACTCTAAACATGGGCAATAAATCTTTCTCACTTCACATTCTCAATAAGAGGCCGTGTTGCAAAGAGTGCGTATTCTGTTGTTTCAACGTGATGTAAAGCTTTATTGTTCCTCTACTACTGTGTGTGGCTTATAACTACCCTTCATAAAACTTCTTTATCGAAAAAAATTACTTCTTAATATAAACACCACATTTATAAAATTTAAACAAAATCGTTCATAGCTGTTTTGGAGAAAATCGCGAAAATAAGAAATTTTCTTCATGTCAAGTCCTCGTAAAATAAGAGAAACCCAATCTACGTGTCACATTTTCAGAAGGTAAATTCTTTTTTTCATACGATTTTCCGTTCACAGACATTCACAGACATGTTTCGTACTATCTTACGTTTCCAAAAACACTTTTTTCGGTTCTGAGCATCGTGAAACGTGTTATATCGATTTCGATTTTTTGTCGCGATCACAATGCTTTCTCTGTGCGACAACACAATCAGAAAATAAACGCTCAACCCTCTGCCAGCGAAGCTTCAGACTAGGCGGAGATGATACAGGCACGTAGGTGAACTCTAAACACCAGACTTGTACTGTCTCCAGATGAGAAGAATGCAAGCTACAGGAATGCAGCACACTCCCCACTTATCTACCTGCAAGCGGGCTCGTCCTAATCTTTTGTTTTTCAGTCAGTGAGCGGGCGTGAAAGTTCGGATTCCTCATAGAGATAGATCGGCAATGGTGTGTGCAGTGCTATTGGCGGCAGTGAAGCCACGTTGAGCAGCTGTTACAGTATAGTAATATGGCGGTCCGCGCATCAACGCCAGATACTTGTTTTGAAAGATACCGACAAATACAATTTCAAATACGCTTTGATGGACTGAAAACAATTTAAATCAAAATAAAAAACAGAAGAAGTAATATTTTGCAGTCCAGTAGTAACCTATGAAACCAGTATGAGTTATTCTTATTGTAACTTACTCTCTTTCCAATTACAGTGTTCAGCTAGTACAGAAAAAGTAGATGATAGAGGCAATTACATTTTTTAATACATTTTACAACACTAACAGGTAATACAGAACGGAAGGCATCAGGGTAGATCTTAATGCACAATGCTTTTACAGTGAAATAATAATAATAATAATTATAGGTTAGTAGAGAAACTGCTATTTTACCGGTATATTTTCTTTTATATTTTATATCCAATGCTGATGGATTTATGTGGTCATATTTATATGACTCGAGTTCCTAAAGACTACTTCAGAGTTCGAGTTCAGACTACTCCTCCTGAGCTGATCCCAAAAAAATTCCTGGACGATGCAGACAGACTAATCAGAAGTGCGCTGAAGGAAATGCTAAGCCTCCCCATGGATATCCCAGATGCAATGATCTACAGCCCTAGGAAATATAAAGGATTAGGGATATTCAGAACAAAATGGGAAGTAATTTTGCAGCAAATCAATGCACTGAGATGCCTATATAAGACTCAGAATTCTTATATTCTGCAAACTCGTAATCTCCAACATGAAAGTTTACAGTGCCTTAAGCAGATTAATGTAGAGTCAGACGACAGTCTATTTTATAAAGACGCCAGTTTCCTTAATGCTAAAAAGGTTCGAGACCATCTCAGAACTAAAGAATTTGATATATGGTGTAATCACCCACAAAAAGGGAAGGGTGTCATCTTATTTAAACAGCACACGCCTACAAACAGGTGGATATGGAATCATGTTGGTCTGTCTTGCAGCGAATGGCGTGACTGTTTGAAAATGGTGGGAAATGTTGCTGCAGTGCGCGCTGTGCCGGGTAGAGCTCAGGACAACCGTTGTCGGCGTTGCCACAACGAGGTAGAAACTCTTGCACATGTTCTGGGTTCCTGTCCGCATGGCGAGATCCTTCGAAACATCAGACACCATACAGTACGGTCAATTGTTGCAAATGCCCTTAAAGATGCTGGTTATACTACTTTTGAAGAGGTGCATGGTCTCTCTACCACCGGGACTACGAGGCGAATTGATATCATTGCTTTTCAAAGAACCACACGATCCTGATTTATAATTGATCCTACTGTGCGTTTCGAAGTGAATGAGGCACAGCCGCAAGATGTTAACAAGGAAAAGCAAGACATTTATAATCCTACCATCCCTTACTATCTTGATAAATACAATCTCAAAGAACTTGAAGTCATTGGACTCATGGTAGGAGCAAGAGGAACTGTTACAACTTTCATGTTGAACACCTTCAAGAGATTGGGACTTCCTCCATCAGTTATAACTGAAGTTGCTTTAGCAACCCTCAGAGGATCTGTTTCAATACTGAGGAATCACATATATAAATCCTAATCGTAACTGTTAATGATTTTCTATTTTGTATTAATTTTTCCTTAATTTTATTCTCTTTTTCTTTTCAATGTTCTATGTTCAATTACCGTTTTGTTTTCTTTTCTGGTACTCTTTGTCTGTGTAGGCAACCCATAACTATGGGAAGATTAAATAAATAAAATATCAACGTTATTCTAAAACGTCAAATTTTATGCCACAGAAACCTAATTTTAAGCATGTAATTGAAACCAATACTTAAGAATAATAGCAATAATAGCTTTTCAGTGCGGTTTCAGTATGTTTCACCAGAGGATGCGAAATTTCCAATAGAAAATGGTAAAATATACTTTAATCTAAGTTCTCGTAACATTTTCTTATTGAAGTAGGCCTACGTATAGTTTAATGGGTGTCTTAGCGGCCTGTCACACTGAGCTTCGATCGATCAAGACCGGCCGACTGCCATCTTGCGCTCTCGGCTAAATTTCTGTTCCTTGTCACACTGCATTATAGGTTATGTACCTATATGATTTTACTAGGGCTACTCATCACTGTATATTAGAGGTAAAGTATATTACCTTATTAGGAATACGAATGCCTATTTCCTGCACATTATCATATTACATATGTTGGGATGTAAGGTTTAATATTATGCCTACTATATCAGGCTACATCTGTTTACTTCAAGCTTCCATCAGTCGGCCGAGCGAAGAGGTTTGTTGTTTGTTGTAGTTCGATCGCCCACCGCTAGGTGCTTACAACTCGATCTATTTTTGTGTTTTTAAAATTAAACGACATAAGAAGACATCGTTTTAAATGCCTTAAATGATTCGTGCAATTATATTTCATTCAAATATAAGTTTACAACGACATTATTGTGTAAGTTAAATCTTCCAACATCAATTCTGAACTTCAGATGGGTACGAAGTTGGCCATCGACTGGCGATTGAAAAACGGACAGGTTTGATTTCACAGACCAGATGATCTCTCACCCTCGTTGTTGATCGATGCTATGTGACTGATACCACTGCTGTCTATAGGTTCGTTATACCTATCGGTCGGACGCTGTCCCTCGATCAATCCAGTGTGACAGCCCCCTTACAGTGAGCAAAGATTGCGGCTGAGCGCAAGCTAGGCTTCACGGCCGGGACCCAGATTGCCGGGCTGTGATTCCTCCCCATCACGGTGCGCCAGACCAACCGCGTGTCACTTTGGACTGTTGCTATGACGCGGGGAATGAGTCCCCTCTGGACCACCCTTTCTCTTCACCCCGCGCTTGCATTCATCTCATCAGGTGACAGTACTCTCCCTGGAGTCGAAGCAAGTTCTGTACACACAAGCATTATTACAAGGTAAACACACGCGACCATTTTCAACTGTTTCTCAAACTTCCCTTCTAACATCTACTTCGTTTTTATCACGGTTCAAAGAAGAAATTTCTAATTTCGATGCGTATACGATTTTTCCATTAATGTTCGTCATTTCGGGTGATGCAAAGTGATTCCGAAATCAGTTCAATAGTTTTTGAAGTGAAACTTCTTTAGCCGCGGTAAATCGAGGGCTTGTGTAACGCTCAAAATCGTCACGAAATTAGTGAGGTGTGACGAAACGGACTGCACAGGAAACAGTCAGGCTTATACAAAATTTAAAAAATTAAAAATTAAAAAATTGAAAATTCAAAAATCCAAAATTGAAAAATATAAAATTAAAAAATACAAAAACAAAAAATTCAAAGATCCAAAATTTAGGAAATTCAAAATTCGAAAATTAAAAGATCCAAAATTAAAAAGTCAAACAATCCAAAATCGAAACAATAAAAAATCCAAATTTAAAAAATTTAAATATCCAACATTTAAAAAGTCAAAAAATTCAATGTTAAAAAATTCAAAATTCATAAAAATTTAAATTAAAAAATAAAAATTCAAAATTAAAATATCCAAAATAAAAAATAAAAGAAATAAAAATTAAAAGTTGTAAAATTTAAAAAGTCCAAATTCCCCCCAAAATTTAAAATATTAATTTAAAAAGTCCAAAACCCAATATTAGAAAGTGAAACAATCCAAAATTAGGCACGTAATGAATAATGCAAGCCAATGGCGCATTGCGACTTTCCATCAGCTGTTTTATTTTTATATTAAACAATGAAAGTCAGTGTAATACAGACAAACTTAGATGTCATGGAAGCCCTCCACAGACATGACTTGGTGGAGTGGCCGTGCGTTAAACAGATTTAACAGGAAACTTGGTAAGAAACTTAGGTTATGTGAAAATGCTAGTATAATAAAATCAGGTAAACTGGTATAACAAAGTGCCAGAATGTTTGCATGATTGCAGTTATGATGATTTGGTATTCTGCCTAGTGGCAGGTCCATGTCTTCGTACGGAGAATTTCTGACGCCAGTGTTCCCTATCTCCAGCTTCGTCCTTCAATCTGCTGTATCTCCTCCCATCTTTCATGTCATCCAGATGTTGTATTCTTCTCCTTCCTCTTCCAGCAGTTCCTTTGATCTTCCCTTCGATGACATCATGTATGAGTCCCTCGTGTCTAAGTATGTGTCCGATCCAATTGGCTTTCCTCTGAATAATTGTATTCAGAATAATTTTCCTCTCTCCTACCCTTCTCAGTACTTCGTCATTTGTCACCCGTTCTGTCCACTTGACCTTCTCTATTCTCCTCCAGCACCACATTTCGAAGCTTTCTAGGTATTTCTTCTCCCTCTTTCTCATGGTCCATGTCTCTGCTCCGTACAGTGCAATGCTCCAGATGTAGCACTTCACCAGTTTCTTCCTTAGTTCCAAGCTCAATTTGCTGGTCAGTAGAGTCCTCTTTTTGTTGAATGCGGCTTTGGCCATGGCGATTCTTGTTCGAATTTCATTTGTGCAGTGGGCATCCTTTGTCAGCAAGCTTCCCAAGTACTTGAACTGCTTCACATTCTCCAGTTCTTGATCGTCGACAGTTATCCTCAAGGGTTTCTCTCGTTTTGATATTCTCATTACTTTTGATTTTTCAATGTTAATTTCCATGCCATATTTCGTTCCTGTTTCCACTAATCTGTTCATCATGTATTGCAGTTGTCTTTGATTCTTGGCGAACACTACCAAGTCATCTGCATACTTGATGGTGTTGATGAGGCGTCCTCCTATCCTAAAGTTTCCGCATCCTTTCAAAGCTTCTCTTGCCAGCCAGTCTCCATATAGGTTGAAGAGACTCGGTGATAGACAACACCCTTGTCTGACTCCTCTTCCTATTTCCACTCTGCTTGTTTCTCCGTGTTTTAGTCGTACCGTACTTTTATTCTTTGTCCCAAGTACAGGTTGCGAATTAGTCTCCTGTCTCTCCAATTGATTCCTATCTCCTTAAGGATGTTCATCAATTTTATCCAGTTAACTCTGTCGAATGCCTTCTGCCAATCTATAAAACACGCACAAACTTCTTCGTTAACAGAAAAAACTCTCTCCGACAATATCCTCACCGTGCCTATGGCATCTCTGGTACTTTTTCATTTTCTAAATCCAAACTGGTCCTCTCCCAGTGTTTCTTCAATTTTGTGTTCTAGCCGTCCGTTGAGTATTCTTGCAATGATCTTCGCCACGTGTGAGTTCAGACTAATTGTTCTGTAATCACTACATTTCCTGGCTTTCTGTTTCTTTTCAAGAGCAACCATTGTGACGTCTAAAAAATCTTTAGGCCATTCTCCAGTTTCATAGATTTTGTTGATGAGTTGCGTCAACGCTTTCAAACCTTCGTTTCCGATTTCTTTCAGCAAATCCACCGGTATGTCATCGTCTCCTGTAGCTTTCCTCCTCTTCATGTTCTTAATCGCATTCTCTACTTCTGTTGACAATATGCTGGGCCCTTTTTCGTCTTCTTCAATCACCTCCTCTGTCTCGATTTCAATGTCTTGCGGACGATGTTGCTTATCGTAAAGTTCCTTTATATATTCTTCCCATATTTTCAACACCTCTTCTTGTTCCATAGCCATTTGTCCTCTAGAGTTTTCTATTCCAAAATTTCTTACTCCTTTGTTCTCACTCCCTCCCAGTTCCTTCGTTTTCTGATACATGAGGTCGTACCTTCCTCTCCTTTGTAGTTCTTCTATTTCTTCACACATTTCTTTCATGTACTTTTCCTTCGCTTTGTCTGTTTCTCTCCTTAGTGCATTGTTAAGTCTTTTGTATTCTTCTTCGTTCACATTTTTACATCTCCTCCTTTCCTCCATCTTCTCCAGCATCTCATGAGTGATCCAGGGTTTCCTCGTTCTCTTCGCTTCCCTTCCGACTTGACTCTTTAAAGTATTCAACAGAGCCATTTTAAAATTTCGCCATTGCTCTTTCGTACTTGCACTTACATTTTCATCTCTCCCTTCACTAAAGCATTTCTCTACGGATTCTGCTACTGCCTCCTTATTCTCCCTTAGCTTTTCCAGGTCCCACCTCTGCTTTCTCCTCCCACTCCTTTGTATCCTCTTCAATCTTGTACTGATGTCTGCAACCAAAAGGTTGTGATCTGAGTCTATATCGGCAGCCGGCATAGTCTTGGTGTCTTTCACACTGCCTCTAAACCTCTGTTTGACGAGTATGAAATCTATCTGATATCTATTGATGTCTCCTGGGCTCTTCCATGTGTATAGTTTGTTCGTCCTTTTCTTAAACCAAGTATTCATCACCACCAAATTGTTACGCTGACAGAAATCCACTAGCATCCCTCCTCTGTGGTTTCTTCTTCCTAATCCATATTGTCCCACGATGTTTACTTCACTACCTTGTCCGACCACACTATTCCAGTCACCCATTATTACTGTGTTTACTTTTCCTCTGCCTTCAGTGTGGATGATGTCTTCTATTTCGTCATATATTTTCTCTACTTCTTCTACGTCATGGTCTGATGTTGGCATGTACACTTGAACTATCAGAATGTCTACTGGTTCTACGCTTATTTTCACAAACATTAAACGATAACTATGGCACACCACTTTAGTCACACTTTGCACTAATTGATTTCCCATCACCATTGCTACTCCACGTTCACAACTTTTCCCACCGGAATAGAACATTGTGTAATTTCCTGACATTATTTCACCACTGTCTGTCCACCTCACTTCACTTAGCCCCATTATGTTAACTTTACATTTGTCCATTTCTCGTTTCAGATTTTCCAGTTTTCCTGCTCTTCGGAGTGTTCTTACGTTCCATGTCCCGATCCTCCACCTCTTTTGATGACTCCCCCCGAAGTACTCCCCACCCGGAGATCCGAACGGGGGAGTAGTTTGTCTCCGGAATTTTTTACTCCAGGAAATGCCATAAGATCACAGTAAAACAATTGACTATGTTGTCATGATAACTGATGTGCATTTCATAAATTCTTTCGAATACGTACATTACCATAAAACAGGCACTAAATTGAGCATTACTCCGAAACAGGTAACCAATTTTCTCCAATAACAATAGACGTCTTCCCATGGACATTATAAATGTGTATACTAAGTTTCATAAAAATCCGGTAAAGCGTATTCGAGTGACCGCGTCTTTAAAACAGACACTAAATTGGGAATTATTCCGGTACTGGCCAACCGATTTGGTCGAATATCAACAGACGTCTTTCCATGGACATTATAAATGCGTATACGAAGTTTCATAAAAATCCGATAAAGCGTACTTGAGTTTTTGCGCCTTTAAATAGACACTAAATTCGGTTCTACTCCGGTACCGGTGAACAGAGTAGGTTCAAATTCAATAGGGCACTTCTCATGCACGTCATAAATGCGTATACCAAGTTTCATGGAAATCCGATACAGTCAGTGGCGTAGCGTACTATAAATAATTAGGGAAGCTGATTGCATACATATGGAAAAGCAAAGACTAGATTAAAATCCTTTCCTTAATTTTTGAAGGTCAGCTCTATTCTACTGTTTCTCCCGATAAATAATTCTATGACGTCATCTTCGAATGTGTGTCTGCTCCTCAATCCATTCAGCAGAGCCTTCTCTATGTTTAACAATGCGAGTGCCGCTAATCTTTTCTGAGTTTGAGAATTTCTCAGGTAATTTTTAATCTTTTTTAACGCAGAGAAAGACCTTCCACTTGTTGTACTTGTAGCAGGAATTGTTAAGATTAGACTGCACAGTTTGTATGTTTGAGGAAAAACTGCTCTTAAGTCGAGGGTCCGGATATATTCATGAAGATCATAAACAGTTTCCTTCGCCATATCAGATTCACAATAAACAACAGAAAGTTCACTCCTCAGTACAGCAATGTCGAAATGCATTCCATAATTTTCTTGTAAGCATTCTAGTGTATATTCTGGAAACTGAGCTTGAAAATTCTGAAACTC
This sequence comes from Ectobius pallidus, assembly GCA_964059195.1. NCBI lineage: Eukaryota > Metazoa > Arthropoda > Insecta > Blattodea > Ectobiidae > Ectobius > Ectobius pallidus. Next base: position 88,361 of record CAXKWD010000404.1, read on the forward strand.
GAGACTTAAAAATTTCAGCTGGGGACCTCTGCAAACCTGGTTGAAATATTCAGAGATACCACATCAATTACTTCGTAAAAAAAGTATTTTGTATGAAGATTTCTTATCTTCACCAGGAATTGAATCTATGCGAATTCTTTTAGATTTTTGGGAGCAATCTTGTTCAGACGAAAATACTTCCATTTTTTCCCAGACAGAATCAATATTCTCACGAAGTTTCTGCAAATGACGTTTAAAGTGTTCAATCTTTCGCATACAGAAAGAAATATCATTTAGTTTTGTCTGAGGTAGGCCTACTTTGAATAGTGAATCAGAAAATGGAAATATTAAGGAAAATATTTCTAAAAAGAAATTGAAATCGAATCCCTTTATAGTCATCAGCAGACCTTGGGCAGAAACAATGGTTTCTGAATCCTATTCACTCTTATTTTCAACAATGCCGTCAAACAGCTGTTCAATATGGGATCTGTTTTAATGAATCATTTCTACTAAACGACTATGTGTAGGAGCAAACGCAGGAAACATTTTGTATAGACGTTCATTTAGGGCAATAGACTTCGATCGAATGCAGACTAAATTTCTTTGTTAATATGTCTTCAATTACACAATAACAAGAATCACTGCTGTCACCCATGATGATAAAGAGTACCGCCCACACCGCACCTTGCCACAACACCACATGCGGACCTACCCTAACGCATGCTGCGCTAATGCGGTGGAATACAACACTGCAACCGCTTCCAAATCTACCAATTTTAGTGGCGGGAAAACTACAAAGCTTGCATTTCCTTACAGCCCAGAAGACTGCTGTTCAAAAGCAGCTTCCTAACTTGGGCTGCCGCATCAAACTGTGCAATAAGACTGCTGCATCTCATGTTGTCTCATTTACGGAACACATGATCAGATGAAAAGAATGTACTTCATCTACGAATTCAATGTCTTGCATTTACAGACTATTACACGATAAACATTAATTTAATTTTTGCCTACAATCTTGGGGAAGCACTGCTTCCCTAGCTTCTTAAGTAGCTACGCCCCTGGATACAGTGTATTTGAGCTATGGCGCCTTTCTAATCTAATCTAATAAAATAGGCACTAAATTGGGCATTACTCCGGTACCGGTGAACCGATTTGGTTCAATATCAACAGGGTTTTTTCTATGGACATTATAAATGTATATACCAATCTTCATGAAAATCCGATAAAGCGTATTTGATTTATGGCGCTTTTAATTAACAACACTAAATTGGGTTTGACGCCGGTACCGGTGAACCGATTTTGTTCAATATCAATAGGGTTCATTCCATGGACATTATAAATGTGTTTCCCAAGTTTCATGAAAATCCGTAAAAGCGTATTTGAGTTATGGCGCTTACAGGCACATGGATGGACGGACAGACGGACAGACATTTTTCGTCCCCACACACAATCTCATAAAGTACCATACTGGCACTTATTAAACTGACATTATAGGATTAGTAGACCATATACTGAACTAATATCCAATATCTAAACTACCTACTCGCAAAGAATCATGGGATAATGCCTATAGTAAAAAATCACTTCAGTCAGCTTGTGCAGAATTTTGTGCAGGTCCTGGATTGAGTTTACTTAACTTCTACCATAATATTATTTGTAACTGTGGTTATTGCTTGCAGATATTTTGAATTTCTCCACTTGTTCGAATAATTAACCGGCTATTCTAATATTTTGTAACGCATTACTTTGACGTTTCATGACCATGTACTGTCTGACTGTGAGCTGAAGGCATAGTGGGGGAAAGACATAGACAGTAAATGCAAGCGCATGGTAAGGGAGTGGGGGAACGCTAGCTCGGCCTTCAGCTCGCCGCCAGACTGTACTTAGTATTTTTCTGTGTTAATTTCCAATCCAACAATCCTGCAGGCATCGAAAAAAACTTTCAGCATTTCTCTCGATTGTGTTTATTCCATCGCCCAACAAGCAAACTTCATCTGCATAAGCTAAAATGGGGTGACTGCCGTTTAATTCTAGGCCTACCTTGTTTTCCTGAACTTTGCTAATGGCATATTCCAAAGCGAAATTAAAAAGTAAAGGTGATAGTGCATCTCCTTGCTTCAAGCCGCTTTTAATAGCAAACCTATCTGATATAAATTTCCCTGCCTTAACTCTATTATAGGCTTCATGTAGGTACATTTTGATCAGCCTATCCCAAACTCAACGAGAACATTGCACAGTTTGTCTCGCCCAACTGAATCATTGCTATATTTTTATTTTCTCGCATATACGTAGTATAGAGAAAGTATTGTGATCGTGACAAAAAGTCGAAATCGAGTTAACACCGGGAAAGCATGTTTCACGATGCCTAGAAACCGAAAAACGTGTTTTTGGAATGACGTCTGTCCGTCCGTCTGTGGACAAGCACAGCGGGCATACAGTTCATTGTATTTACTTCATTTCTTTAATTAAGGACTTTTCGAAATTTTGTTACCTCCCAGAATTTGATATTTATAACTGAAATTTAAAAATTTGATTTTTCAATAATTGGCTCTAACGTTTTTAATAAAAATTTTAAATTGCAAACTCTTATCTATGACTAATAAAATGGCTATATCTGTATTTCTGCCAAAATGACTTAAGGGGTACTTTACTCTTATCCATTTTCAATGTTTCTAAATTATCTCCATTACAGTAGGCGATACATGAAAACCTACCACAGTAAAGTTGTAGAGAAAATTAAAATGAACATTTTTTGTTTAACACATTTCTTTATATGTTTACTAGATATCAAGATAAAAACGAAATAAATACGGCTCAAATGCAAATTTCAGATCATTAATTAATTAAAATATGAATGATATTTTGTTGCTCATAGTAAAGAGAAAACTGTAGTCTACTTATTGTTGTGAAATGCAGTAATTTTAGCTCAGTCGTAATGAACACACTAAACCAATTACAGCGAGGTGGTATAGGCTAACAGGGAAGAGGTCCTGGGTTCAAATCAAACCTCGTGGCCGCCCAAATTGACTTGGGTTTTTCATGGTTTCCTCGTTCGCAAAGGAAAACGCTGGGCTTGTAGGACTTGCTTATTTTCCATAACTCATCGCCGCTATGTCACTGGATATTATAATCGGTTAAACTGAAATCATACATAATTTTTTGTTTCTGATTTATAGCGCTTTGAAAATTGCAATATTTTCCTTGCGTACAACTTTTTACCAAAAATCCCGATATTTTGTGTGCCTGTAACATTGTTACAAATCAAGTGAGAAGGAAAATATTTCATTTCTGAACATAGGTCATGTGGTCCTTTAACATATATTTTTTTCAGAAAAATCCATGATGTTGATGTGACACCCCCTGTATGATCTGAGATGAAATGGGTCATAAAAGGCTTTGTCCTGACTGACTGAATGAATGACTGACTGACTGACTGACTGACTGACTGACTGACAGGAATCAACGTACAACCTAAACTATAACAGGTAGAGACTTGGATTTTTGACAGTACCTTTGTTTCATAATGTAGGTGCTCACTAAGAAAGGATTTTGCAAAATATTGATTTTAAATGCCAAAAATTAAATGTTTTTTAAAATACTTAATCCCTTTATACACAGAATTATTAATTCCAAATCACAGAATATATTGTTGCCAAATGGTATCAGATGGGTTTGGAAAAAAAAAATGAAATACACTTTTGACAAATAAGAGAAGTTATCAACATAATTCATGTTATAAATAAATATTACAGAATTAAATCCACGAAAATAATGGAATCACATAGCTTTCTCTACCCTGGACATAGAGAAAACAAAACGAGATATGGTAATGTGTATATTATTATAATATATCGCAGGTTTTTGGAGAGAAAAGTATGAAAGTGATAATGCTTTCTGTTTAATTTCATCCCCAAAATAGTTTTATGGTATCATGAGAGTGGGAAATAAAATTTCCCGCCTCGATATTACAACTTTATGTTACAGGAATTTCTGTTTCTTCTTATTTGAACCCTTACCAGGCTTGCTGTGTACAAGCGATGGGATGCAAAATTCCTCTATGAGCCATAAGAAACTATATCAAGCGTTTTCTGAGGGTATAGTTTGAGTGCAGTAAGTCGTTCTTCCTATTTCAAATTATAAATGCCTATATAAGGACCTAGAATTTAAAAATCGAAAATCCTTCATAAGTTAATTTCCAATTACAAAATATAAAACCCGGGCGATGCCGGGTCTTTTAAGCTACATATTATATTCTAGTTTGATAATAGAAAAATGAATATCTATAGGCTCACTTCATTTGAGGGGGTCAGCGCAACAGTGGTCTAACCCCTCCGACATGGAAAATTAGTGAGGTTGGACAAATTAAGTTTGTTGTAGGTAGTTTTGAAGTCAATAATCTGTTCCCTGAAACAGAATTCCTTTTGTGTAAGGGCAACCAAAAATGTTGAAACCAAGATAAATAAATCCAAAGTAACTAGATACTATTAACGGTCTTCAGAAACAATTACCGTTCAATTATAATTAACTAGCGTGTGCCCGCGGCTTCGCACGCGATAATTATTTCAAAAATTAAAAATTAAGAGCATAATAGTTAAATCATTATATTTATTAACACCAAAATCACGTGGACTACATACCACGATTAGATAGCGTCGCCTGGTAAAAGCGACCTCAGATTCGAGTTCCCTGGCCCAGAAAACCCCTGCATAGTGAGCTTCGTCCAAGTCGAACAATGTTTGACCATATTTAGGCCTATATTGAATATCCCTCATCCGTGTAGGTTGAAAATTTCATACGTCTGTGGGACTTGATATTCTAAACAAATGAATCGTCAAGGATGGACCTACAAAATCAAGCGATCGCCCGCAATAATTATTTCAGAAATTAAAAATTAAGAGCATAATAGTTAGGATAAGTAAAAACTACAACTCCATGGTGCTAGACTATGCTCTATGTAGTATCGCTGTGCCATCTACCTCCCTCCTTGTTTCGATTTCATTAGGAGATGGCAACATGTCATTCCGGTTAAGAAGAGATCTCCGAAATTAGCCATTTTCAGAAATAACCCAATCACCAAGCAGAATTCTAAGTTTATGTTGAAGCCTCGTATGTGAACAAGGATTGATTTTCGCGCTACAATCAGTTGTATTTGAACTATTTACATTCTTCAAATGCTGGAATTGGAATGTTTATCTCCTCTTCTACAAAGTTATCATATAAGGTCTCTCGCCTCATCCGATATGCTCCTCCCTCATCAAGTAGCTGTCCTATCCCTTCCAGTCACAAAATGATTTTGTTTTTATATTAAAGTACACTATAAGGGCTTCTCATCTTGGCATTTTCAGATTTTTTATCACCTGTCCCACATTACTTTTTGGGACCGAGAAACAGCCCGATTTACATTTTCTTCGAAGTTTAAGCAAATTTTTCAGGGTGAAGGACCACCAGTAACAGCTCACTTTTTTCCTACACATACTCCTCATACATAAGTGTAACAGGAAAAAAAAATTGGCCTGTTACTCTAAGTCCTTCATTGTTTTTTTAATGCCTAAAGTTACTCAAAACGACAGTTCACGAACGAAGATTAGAGCCCTAGAAACATCTGTTTAGACTTAACTTAAATCTAATTTAATATGCACAAATGAAAGTCCATTCTTTAAGCTCTCCAATGAGCCCTATCTGATCATCCTACTGATTCAAATAGAAATTCTACGGCTTTCAGAAAACAGGTCTGAAATTACATTTTTTGCTTGTTCGTGTTCCAAACAAATGCCTATATCAAGATTTGTTTTGGGGTTCAGAAGACTGGTACACATCACCTATCAAATTTCATCAAAATCAAAATCGGTGCGGCAACGCCCATTTGTTGATTTAATATGGAATGACCCATAAGTGAAATGAACACAATGAACAAATATACTAATTTTATTTTTACTTACAATTTTCATAGCTCTGAACCACAAACATTTAAAATAACTGCCAGTGAAAATTTCTTCAAAATCCTGGAGTCAATTAATAATGGCAGGTGAAGTCGTGGGCACCAGCTGTAATATATTGATAGTTTAACCTTGAAAGCAGACAATAATAATTCAAACAAACCAAGACTTCCCTTGAAAAATTATATAATTTCTGAGAATTACAATGAATTTATCAAATAAAATTCACATCATATTCATCTGTCAACAAAAAGTTGAGAAACAATATGTATTATGTGTTCACAGTTAGGTTTGGATCTGCATAATCGAATCTGAGATCGTTTTCCCAGGCGGCGCTTTATAATTGTAGAATCTACTCTAAAGCCGGAATTTTAGCTGTTTCATTAATTATTAATGGTTTAGTCTACGAATGATTCACGTGCAAGTGTTAATAAATATAATGCTTTAATAGTTATTACTAGGTATACTCTTAATTTTTATCTCGGACCATCCCTGTTTAATACATTACCAAATTCCATAAAGGCACTCCCTATAAATAAATTCAAGGCGACTCTTGATAACGGGCTGAAAATAAAGTATTTTATTCAGTACAAGAATTTATTGTGATTACACAATACTGACAAGGGTATAGGGAAGTATGTATAAATAAAAGGTTAGCACTAGAATTAGTTAATTGTTGAATCGTAGTAACAATACCCGATACCCCCACTGAACTGTTTATTGTATTATTATTTTCTATTGTATTATTCATTAATTGTTTATTGTATTAATATTATATTACTATTGTACTTGTATTATTATTGTATTATTGTATCACTGTATTGTATTGTTCTGTATTGTACAACAAACTGATGAGACCAACTGCAACTCAAAATTGCTTAAAGGTCAATAAAAGAAAGCTATCTATCTATCTATCTATCAGTCTGACAATTTACATTAAGTAGCTAGCTTTTTCAGAATGTAAATACACTATTTTACACTCTGGTTTTACCATCTATTAAAGTATATAAAACTCAACATATGTGTTTATTGCGTTAAACGGCTGGAGAAATTTTATTGAAACTTCGAATACATGTTTCTCATTGGTTGAATAAAAACTCTGTAAATGTTAAATCAATCCTAACACTCCCTTAATCCGCCTCTTCTGTGTGGGTAGTTACAACCCAGTAATATTTTTCTGTACACAATCGACATTCTTTTACCATTGTGTACAAAGTTTTAAGCATTTACCCACTAGAATCAAGTGAAGAATTTACATGAAACCACCCCTCATTAGCATCGGCAGACCACACACTAATTCAGTACTGACTTCAAGGTCACCGAGAGGAATTTCTACACATAGATCTTTCTATTCTCTCACTTGTCATACTACGAGACTACCTTGCCAGTGTGTGCATTCAGTTGAAACAGCCTCACACAAGATAAAGACTCGGTGCACACATTACATTAGGAAAGGTTGTTCCTTTCATGAATGTGTAGATAGATGTCTTTTGAGATGGCCTCTTTGGGAAAACGTCTTGCTACATATATCACACGAAAATGACTTATGTCCAGTGTGAGTAAGCATGTGTTGTTTGAGACAGAATTTTCGTGAAAACTTCTTGCTACATATATCACACGTAAATGCCTTTTCTCCAATGCGAATGAGCATGTGTTTTGAGATTCCTTCTTCGGGGAAACGTCTTGCTACATATATCACACGAAAATGCCTTATGTCCAGTGTGAGTGAGCATGTGGTTTTTGAGACAAGCTCCGTGGGAAAACTTCTTGCTACAAATATCACATGTAACTGGCTTATGTCCGGAGTGAGTGAGCATGTGTATTTTGAGTTCCTCTTTTCGGGAACTTCTTGCTACATATGCCACACATAAATGGCTTATGTCCAGTGTGAGTGAGGATATGACTTTTGAGACTCTGTCTTAGAGAAAACGTCTTGCAACATTTATCACACGCAAATGGCTTTTCTCCCGTGTGAGTGAGCATGTGGTTTTTAAAACCCTCATTTCGGGAAAATTTCTTGCTACATATGTCACACGTAAATGGCTTATGTCCAGTGTGAGAGAGGATATGACTTTTGAGATTCTGTCTTTGAGAAAACGTCTTGCTACATTTATGACACGCAAATGGCTTTTCTCCAGTGTGAGTGAGGATATGACTTTTGAGATTCTGTCTTAGAGAAAACGTACTGCTACATTTATCACACGCAAATGGCTTTTGTCCAGTGTGAGAGAGGAAATGACTTATGAGATGCCCTTTTCGAGAGAACGTCTTGCTACATATATCACACGTAAATGGCTTTTCTCCAGTGTGAATGAGCATGTGTGTTTCGAGATTGCCTCTTTGGGTATATTTCTTGCTACATTTATTACACGCAAATGGCTTTTCTCCAGTGTGAATGAGCATGTGTGTTTTGAGATTGCCTCTTTGGGTATATTTCTTGCTACATACTTCACACTTAAATTTCTTTTCTCCAGTGTGAATGAGCATGTGTGTTATGAGATTGCCTCTTTCGGTATATTTCTTGCTACATACATCACACTTAAATTTCTTTTCTCCAGTGTGAATGAGCATGTGTGTTTTGAGATTGCCTTTTTGTGAATATTTCTTGTTACATACATCACACGAAAATGGCTTATGTCCAGTGTGAGTAAGCATGTGTTGTTTGAGACAGACTTTTTGTGAAAACGTCTTGCTACATATATCACACGCAAATGCTTTTTCTCCAGTGTGAATGAGCATGTGTTTATTGAGATCTCTTCGGGAAAATTTCTTGCTACATATATTACAGGTAAATGGCTTTTCTTCAGTGTGAATGAGCATGTGTGTTTTGAGATTGTTTGTATACGAATATTTCTTGCTACATACATCACACTTAAATTTCTTTTCTCCAGTGTGAATGAGCATATGTGTTTTGAGATTGCCTCTTCTGGTAAATTTCTTGCTACATACATCACACAAGAAATGTTTGTCTGGAGTACGAGTTAGCTGTTCACTGTTCCCAGCAGGTGAGTGTGATTGCATTAGCTGATCCTCTTCTTCCTTATTCCTTTCAGAAACTCCTGGAACTTGCTCTAAGTTGGGAATGGTGCTGCATTCTGTGGAATCACTGTGGTCTATATTCTCACGTTTGAATTCTTGTGTCTGTATTGTCTCAAAAGTGATTGGTACAGGTTCACGCTTTGGTTGTATTTGAGAAATCTCTTTCTTGATTTCCATCTTGATGTACTCCGATTTAACTTCAGGCTCCATTCTGTATCATAGACACCTTACATTCACCATCCTGTGTTCACTTAATGCGAGCTAAAATAATCTAATAATAATAATAATAATAAAATAAGTCAGCCCTGGCACATATCAGTTGTTGGTGTATTACAAAGAAAGCATACATTTATGTTAATCACAAATAATCTCGCTGGAAGATGTACGTTATGTATTATCTGAGAGGCAGTGCCTCGTGCTTCGAAAATACAGGGAGTGCTCAAATGCTGTGCGTAAACGAGTGTGATTTCCTTCCAGACTGCGCAACACGTCATCTGGGAAGCAGATTCGGCGGGAGTTCTGTTGTTGTTTCATGAGAAAAGTGATTTTCGCGTGGTTTCAGTGCCACTATTCGAATATTTTATAAGAAAACAGTTAAGTCTAGTATTTTTTAGTTAGTAAAATTCTCTTTGTTTTGTGTTTGTTTGTTGATCGATTTGTGTTTAATGCGAGAATCTTCAGAATATATAATTATGTGTCAGCTGAGCTAAATGTTTGTAGGTTAGGAACATGTTATCCATATCTGGATCGTAACATTTAATTGGAAAAAATAACCTAGTGTTTTTATCGTTGCGTAAGTGGCAGACATCAGCAACTTACACTCGCATTCATAATTAAAAGGTAGGCTTACGCTTATATATATATATATATGTATATATATTCATTATTGTAATGTATTGATGTTTTAAGACCTAGACAATATTAGTGTCTAGGATAGGAACATAGGGAGAGGCACAAAATTGTATATAATATTGTGTTTATGCCCGAAAATGTAAATTGATTAGATAGGTACAGAATTAAGAAAAAACTCCTACTTAATTATTTACCTCGATTATAGAGCCACCTCCTTAGTTGGAAAAATGTTAAATTGCGTAATATACATAGGCTTAGTAAATATAATTTACTTTATTTACACATTTTAAGACCAGGTAGGCCTACAAAAATGTAACAATATAAATTTGAAAAAAAGACATCAAAGTTATTATTATTTTTTAAGTTTTGGAAATACAAGCAGTTTGCTACGTCAGAGTTATTAAGTTAACAAAATCAAGATAGATTATAAAATTGTTATATTTTAAAGAAAATAATGATGGCCTATATCCAACTTACTTTTCCTATGAAACTTTATGAAAAGAATTTAATGTGGAAAGCCTTTATTATATTCCTATTTTGGTATTTCTTTATGCCTAAAGATTATCATAGGCATATTCAGAAAATTTGAAGATATTCATATTATTTTATTTCATCCAAACATTTTTACACCATATATATAGGTTTTTTGGAGAGAGAAGTATGAAAGGGATATTACATTTTTGTTTAACTTCATCCCCAAAATGGTGTTATGGTAACATGAGAGTAAAATATTCCGGAAAGACAATAGAATTTTATGTTACCGAAATTTATGTTTCTTCTTATTTGGCCCCCAACCAAATTGCTGTGTACAAGCGATAGGATATAAAATTCAGTATAGGATAATTTGCACGCTTAAGAAAATTTTGTTGTGATCACAGGTAACGATATAATTAATTAAAATATGTTACGTTCAGGTACTGTGTGCCATGCGATATCATTATTATTATAAGAGGGATAATCAATATAGGCCTAAATATGATCAAACGTTGTTCGATTAGGACAAAACTCACTACACAGGGGATTTCTGGGCCAAGGACCTCGAATCTGAGGTCGCTTTTATCAGGCGACGCTATCTAATCGTGGTATGTAGTCCACGTGATTTAGGTGTTAATAAATATAATGATTTAACTATTATGCTCTTAACTTTTAATTTTTTAAAGAATTATCGCGGGCACATGCTAGTTTTATATAAGGAGTTAGATGACGTTGTGTTATTAATATAGAAATTGGGTTATGTATTTATGGATAGGTATTCTTCAACGGAATAAAAGCAGTGGTCAATCAAATATGCCCTCAGAGAGGATTTAAACGTATTTTTTTGTTGTAATAATTTTAAATGAATAGGAAGACTGTTATATAGATAGAGTAGTATGGATGTAGATCAGAGTGGTGCCTAGTGCAGTAGGAGTGTACATCACTGTTCATTAAGAAGGGAGAATTATCAACATTATATTTTCCAGTTTGTAGAGACAGGACAGGGGAAGGATGCCAAGTTGTCTGAAAAGGGGCTTACCATATTGTGTCTTTTGTGTACAGTTGAGGTACAGTTGGCTAACATTCTCATTATGTAAGTTGCAGTGCTGAGCTTGTTGTTTACTTCGTCAATGTGGACATCCCAATGTAAATTGCTTTGCACCCATAGCCCTAGGAATTTTGTGGTGTCAACTTTCTCAATAGTCTGATTATAGAGAGTTATTTGTGGAGAGAAGAAGTTTTTGTTTTGGGTAGTGTGAAAATCCATTGAGACGGTTTTATTGAGGTTGATAATAAGGTTGTTCAATGAAAAATAGTTTGTGATTTGGCGTGTGGTAATGTCTATAGAGTCGAGAAGGATGTGTTTGTGAGGAGCTTTTATTAGGATGTTCGTGTCTTCAGCAAATATAACAGATCTTGCATGTGAGTCACTCAAACAGAAATATAAAGTAAAAATAAAATGGGTCCTAATATTGAGCCCTGTGGCACCCCATACTCCGTGTTAGACTGGAACGATTGCATTTAGTCACACCGTCACGAATATGCTTCACTTCCACTAATTGTGAGTGGTTGCACAAGTATGATTCAAGCCATTTGTAAGATAGCCCCTAATTCCAAGATTTTCAATCTTCGATAGTAGTTTTTTGTGGTCAACTACGTCAAAGGATTTTGACAGATCTAAGAATATTGCTGAAACATGTTGTTTATCATCGACAGCTTGAAGAAATTGAAGATGGCTGTTTCGGTTGAATGATTTTTTCTGAAGCCATGTTGAGATTCGGATAGTAGGCTATGTTTTTCTAAGAAACTCAGTAAAGGAGTATAAAAAAACTTTTTCTAAGATTTTTGAAAATACTGATACTGATTACCTTACCTTGTATTGTTTTCTCTATTTCCAGGCTAGAGAAAGTTATGTGATTTACTACGGCAGCATATTTAGCTTACACGTAGGGAAAAAGAGGAGCTGCAAGGATGCCAAAACTCCTTACAATTATGCATGCAGTATTACTTTATAATAACATAAAGATGCTAAGCCTTGCTTGGCTTTTATAAATTAATGCAATGTTTGGATTGAAATTACTTAACTTGTATTGCGACTACATCTGATGAGAATGTGACTGCATTTAGCCGGACTGTAGTTAAGGGATGTACAGTTATTGAAGCTGAAGTTCTATGTTGCTGTAGATCATTCTGAACGGTAGCCAGTAGCGAGTCCTTCCATGGCTACAAGCTACGCTCCACAAAGTTCCAGGGCTGCTGCAATTCCAGTCTCCAAACTGGCTATGCGTTGAATATCTGCGTTGTTTCCATGCTGTAGTCTCGTAGGTGCTGTGGTGTAACTGTACTACTAATATGCAGACTTGTGGTCTGTTGCTAAATTAGGGCTGTGCCCTTACGAAGCGACGATCGGTGAGGGAGTGAGAAAAGTCTAACGGCCAAAATGCGTTCACATAATCATCTTACAAAGAGTCAAGTTCTAGAATCTCATGGAAGGCTCTTCCTAAAGTTTCGAGTAGCTTCCATCCAGAATAAGAGTATTCTTAAAGCTAATAACATGCTGTAATTATTCTGTAACATAAAGAATCTGCATGTGAACATTTACATTCTAATTGTAATGTATAATTACACAGAAATTAGATAATTTTAATGCGGTAAATAATCGATCCGTTCATAAAGCTGCTCCTACAACCAAGTACAATGATCGATAGGACGCTTCTAAGTGAGCTAATGCATCCTGTCTGTAGCGCCAAGTAAATGTTAATGAGCTGTCACTCGACTTATCGATATTAGTTCGATGTCGGCAATGCAGCTTTCTATTACTAATTAACATTAATTACTGTATTTATTGCTAATAGCCAATAATAACTGGAATAAATATGTAGAATTATTCCTCAGATAATAATATTATGGCCCATAATAGATATTTGTTTTATCTGAATGTAGATAAATGAATATAAGTGTGCTGAGAATTCTGTTTGCTGGTAATTGGCATCAGTGCCATCTAGCGATTTGTACTAATACTTCGTTACTAGTACTTGCTATAAAAGTATAAAAATGGGCTTTAAGCTGTACGAGCTTACACTTACTCTTATATATATGTATATATATTCATTATTGTAATGTATTGATGTTTTAAGACCTAGACAATATTAGTGTCTAGGATAGGAACATAGGGAGAGGCACAAAATTGTATATAATATTGTGTTTATGCCCGAAAATATAAATTGATGAGATAGGTACAGAATTAAGAAAACACTCCTACTTAATTATTTACCTCGATTATAGAGCCACCTCCTTAGTTGGAAAAATGTTAAATTGCGTAATATACATAGGCTTAGTAAATATAATTTACTTTATTTACACATTTTAAGACCAGGTAGGCCTACAAAAATGTAACAATATAAATTTGAAAAAAAGACATCAAAGTTATTATTATTTTTTAAGTTTTGGAAATACAAGCAGTTTGCTACGTCAGAGTTATTAAGTTAACAAAATCAAGATAGATTATAAAATTGTTATATTTTAAAGAAAATAATGATGGCCTATATCCAACTTACTTTTCCTATGAAACTTTATGAAAAGAATTTAATGTGGAAAGCCTTTATTATATTCCTGTTTTGGTATTTCTTTATGCTTAAAGATTATTATAGGCATATTCAGAAAATTTGAAGATATTCATATTATTTTATTTCATCCAAACATTTTTACACCATATTGAGGATGCATAATTAAAAAATAAATAAATAATGGTAAAAAAATTGATAGTTTTCTCCTTAGTATAATACATTTTTATGTAGGCCTACGCCTATCTACAAGAAGGACCGGGAATCAAAATACATTTCAAGCAAAGAAAATTAAAACACTTATTTAAAATGTTCTCCATAGTGTAATAAATTTTTATGTAGGCCTACGCCTATATACAAGAAGGACCGGGAATCAAAATATATTATAAGCAAAAAAAATAAATTAAAACACATTTAAAAAGTTCACTACTATTGAGTAAAGTGACAGTATATAATAATAAAAGCCTTAGGGCTAATTATTCTGAGATTGATATTTTTCATATGAGTTTAGTATTTTGAATACGAGTTTTTAAAATTATTTTGAGATTATCTAGATGTATATTGTATTTAATTTTTTGTATTTTTCTTAAAAGCCTTCATTGTAATTAGGTTTATGCATCTTATGTTCTCAATGAAATAAATAAACACAAGAAAATCGGCACAAATGTGCAAAAGATCAATAGGCCTAATTATTATTTGCTACACTCGCTAATCGAATAACTTAGTTCTGTTGTTGCATTCAGATACTTTTATGTGATATCTTTCATAGAAGTGATCTCAGAGGAGCGCACATTCTGGACCGGGCTTGTAGTACAATAAAACTGGCCTTGATAACAGTATTAGCCTCAAAACAATTTATGTATGCTCATACATAAGTATAAACATTTCTAATATTAGTAATATTTAAGCCGCGCACGGGAATGGGGCATAGGAAGATGTTCTCTTTGTTGAAAAACACATACTAAATCGTCCTTAATGCTGCCATTGCTTCCCGGATGACGTCATGCACAGAAACCGATTTTCGTCCTTTGCGAATGGCGCTACCTAATAGCATATCTACGTACCTTGTCGAAAATAAATGATAGGGATATGTCATTTATATAGTGACAATTTTGACGGATTCCGGAATTTACTTTCATTTTCCGAAAATATATAATTATAACTCAACGCATTTAAGCTTATGCATGTGCGTCTGTATATTCCAGAATATTCAGCAATTTTACTAAAACTTGACATACGGGTTCCTCATTGGTCGACTTTCATTGTAGTGTTAAATAAAGCCCAGTGTACCCTTAATGCACCCCTTTTGTGTGAGGGTTGGTAGTTTCTACCCCACAATACTTTTAATGTAGAAATCTAAATTCATTTGGGAGACAACAATGTGCTCAAAACTTACAAGTCTCGAATATCTCCACCAGTTAATGTGGGTGTCCCTCAGGGCTCAAATCTTGGGCCTATATTGTTTCTTTTATATATCAACGACTTGCCTGAAAGTATCACCAATGGACATATTTGGCTCTTTGCTGATGACGTTTGCCATTTGATTAATGACACATAGAACTCAGAATGGTTTGAATGAAATGAGTAACTGGTGTGACCAAAACAAACTTATATTGAATCAAGAGAAAACTTCTTTGATTGATTTTCATACTGGAAAAAAGTCTGACTCTGTTCCTCTTTTAAGATTGAATGGAAAGACAGTCCATACATGTGAAACTGTAAAATATCTTGGGCTTAATATTAATTGTAACCTAAATTGGTCAGCTCATATTGACACCGTATCTGGAAGACTTGCTTCAGTGTGTTATTTGATTTATAGATTAGCTAGGTTGGTTAATCGTGAAGTGCTTCTAAAAGTGTACTATGGATGTTTCCATAGTATTTTGAACTATGGTATAATTTTTTGGGGTGGTTGTACTGAAGCAGATAGACTCTTCTTACTTCAGAAGCGAGTTGTAAGGACTATATGTGGCGTCCATTGGCTCACTCATTGCAAGCCCCTATTTAGATCACTTAATATTTTAACGTTGACTTCTCTTTTTGTTATGGAATCGGCCCTTTATGTAAGACACAACCCCGAAGTTTTTTTAAGAAACAATATGATACATACCTACAATACTAGAAATTCTGAGATGTTACATGTGCCGCAAATAAGAAAAGCTTTGACTAGCAAGAGCCCTTAATGCAATAGTGTTAAAGTATACAATGCACTTCCAGCATTTATTCTTAATGAACCTTGTATTAATAAGTTTAAGTATTTACTGAAGTGTTATTTATTGGATAAAGCATTTTATAGTTTACACGAGTTCTATGATTGTACAGCCACTGAATGTAAAAATTGACAACTGTGTCACCTTTGGTGATTCCAACAGGCCTAAATAAAGAAAGAAAGAAAGAAAGAAAGAATTTACAAAATCCCATTGGCGGGGACCATTTTTTAGAACCGAGATTCTGTTCATAAAACACTTATATCACACGAATTTTGTTATAGACAGATGTGTGGAGAGGAGATGTTGTCTCGGCAAATGATCCAACCCACCCGCCCCAATTGATACACTTTCTTTTATATCACGATCTAGCGAAAACTCCCTTCTTCTCCACCATTTTCGGTCCTCGTGTTCCTTGATTGGACGTTGGAGGTGAGACGTCATATCGCTAAAAAAGATAATAATAATAATCATTTATTTCGTCCATTTCATCAATAACATGTACTAAGTACAATTGATATCAGACACGTTAATACATACTATGACATATTATAAATAAAAAAATTAATAAATATTCTTCGTCCACATCCACATCCATCTACAAGCTGCTCACACTAACATTAAAATGTCCTAGTTGTCTTGGTTCGTTCTGATTCATTCACATCCACACACCAACACAAAATTTTTAAATAAAACCTAAACTAGTATCCTAAATAAAACCCTAATGCCATAGTTAAATTATCAACTAATACTATGACAATGTATAATTCTACTATTTTTACCTGGAGTATCACTAACAATTCCCACTGCTTTATTTTTTTCCACTGAATTTCCACTACCTATTCCCCTGCCTAAGATATTCCTCCACTGAGTAGAAACAACCATTTATCAGAGATTTCTTTAATTCCTTTCTAAAATTCTTGGCTATTTGTATGTTTTTTATGCAAGAAGGCAATTTATTGTATAAAACTGTCCCGTTATACTTAAAGCTATTTTTAAAAAGCGTACTTTTATGCCAAGTGCTATGTAAATTAGATTTGTTCCTTGTGTTGTGCTGGTGTACCTGTTCGTTTGAGAGAAAGCTGTTTAGTTGGTTTTGCGTTTGTATAAGCACCTCATTAATGTACATTCCCGGCAGTGTCAGTATATTTAATTGCTTAAATAAAGGTCTACAGCTATTGTTTCTGGGTACATTGAGCATTATTCTTATTACTTTTTTTGCATTCTAAATATTCTGACACTATGATTTGATTTACCCCAAAACATTACTCCGTACATCAAACGGGAGTGAAAGTAAGCAAAGTATGCAACTCTGAGGATTTCTAAACTGACCGATGATCTGAGGCTGAAGATTGCAAAACATGTTTGTGCAAGTTTTTTTGCTAGGTTTTCCACATGTGTGTCCCATTCCAAATTACTATTTACCCAAACGCCTAGAAATTTTGTGTTTGTTTCGTAATTTACAGGTTCACTACCTAGGAGAACAGCTGGTAACAATTCGTTTTTATTATTTTTGTTTTTAAATTCTATTACTATACTTTTATTTGTATTAATAATCAATTTATTATCTTTAAACCATGAAGTAATCAGTTTAGTCACATTATCAGTATTTGATTGTAATTCTTGTATATTATTCCCTGAGACTAAGATATTGGTGTCATCAGCAAATAATGATAATCCCATATTTATGTTGCTATTTTGCTCCATTAAATCCCCTAGATCATTAATGTACAATATAAAAAGCAGGGGCCCTAATATAGATCCTTGTGGAACTCCCTGTTTTATAAATTGTAGGTTAATGTGTTTGTACTCCCTATCTTTATCATCAAAATATTTCATTTCAACTAGTTGATTTCTATTTTTTAGATAAGATTCAAACCAATTTAGCGGGATTCCTCTTATACCATACTTGGACAGTTTCCTGACGGGTATATCATGGTCCACAAGGTCGAAGGCTTTAGATAAATCCAGAAATATTCCTATACGTGGTTCTCCTTTGTCTAGTTTATTATAAATATTTTCGATAAGATTTTGCAATGCTGTGATGGTTGATTTCCCTTTTTGAAACCCACTCTGTGCATTTGTTATGATGTTATATTTGGAAATGAAGGATGTAAGTTTATTATGTACTACTTTCTCTATAACTTTTGCAAATACTGAAAGCAACGATATAGGCCTATAATTACCTAAGTCTGTTTTATCTCCTTTTTTATATAATGGTTTCACCTTAGCAGTTTTTAAAACATATGGGAAGGAGCCTTCCATTAATGACATTTTTATTAAAAAGCACAGAGGTTTTACTAAATGGTTAGAACATTTCTTTAATAAGAAGTTTGACCATTCATCAAGCCCACAAGATTTTGATATTGAATTAGCTTACAGGTCTTTCCTACAGAATATAGAGGAGAATATATCGCAAAATACCAACCAATTTTGGAATTTTATAAAAAGTAAAAGAAAACAACTCAAATCTAATGTAGAGATGGTATTTAATGGCCAATCTTTAAAAACAAATGTTGAAATTGCAAATGGATATGCAGACTATTTTAGATCAATATATTCACAAACCAAATCTATATACAATCCAATGTTTAATGCGAACAATAGCGAATTGGACTGTTTTGATTTGAAAAATATAACTATCACAGAAGTGAAACAGGCCATAAAACAGTTAAAATCAACAAAATCTTCTGGGCCAGACAAAATACCCACCTATATTTTTAAAGGCTGTGGAGAAGCATTGGCATATCCACTAACCCTGATATACAATAAAATACTTGAAATGAGTATTTTTCCAGATGCGTGGAAATTTACTAAAGATACACCCATTTATAAATCAGGAAATGCGAAATTGGTACAAAACTATAGACCCATTGCAATTCTATCAACACCAGCCAAAATATTTGAAAGCATTTTACATAAACATGTTTTCAATCATGTTAAAATATCAATCTCATCAAAACAATATGGTTTTATGCCTAAGAGATCAACAATTACCAATCTATGTAACTTCACAGAATACATATCATCTGAATTAGATAAGTACAAACAAATTGATACTATATATACTGATTTTCAGAAAGCTTTTGATAAAGTAGATCATGACCTCCTATTAAAAAAATTAATCTTTTATGGACTTTCCCCAAAATTACTTAAACTGTTCAGTTCATATTTAAACAGCAGATCCCAAATAGTCAATTATAAAGGCCATTTTTCATATAAATTTACTGTCAATTCAGGTGTTCCTCAAGGATCAAACCTGGGTCCTCTATTATTTTTATTATTTGTAAACGATTTGCCTGATATAATTCTGTATTCAAATGTGATAATGTTTGCTGATGATGTCAAATTATATAAATCTATAAATTCAGCAGAAGACTGTTATAATCTTCAAACTGATATTAATTCAGTATCAAAGTGGAGTACAGATAACAAATTACCACTTAATATTAAAAAATGTGAAAACATGACATTTGCAAGATGCAAAGAAACCATTAGATTTGATTATAGCATTGACAACATTTTATTACTTCAAGTAAGAAGTAAAAAAGATCTAGGTATTGTTTTTACTTCTGATCTAAGATTTAATGAACATATAGAATTAACAGTTAGGAAAGCATTGGGAATCCTTGGTTTCATAATGAGAAATTCATACATGCTAAGCCAGGAAACATTAACTCGTTTATATTATTCTCTCGTTAGACAAAATTTGGAATATGGATCAATCATTTGGGATCCGTTTACTGTAAAGAACAGAAAAATGATCGAAAAAGTACAAAGCAAATTCCTCAAGTTTTTAATGTTTAAAGTTTGTAGCTTTTATCCATTGTATATGAATTATGATAAACTCCTGGAAATTTTGAATTCCTAGCTTTATCACATAGAAGAGCATGTCAGTCAGTAAGTTTTTTTGTATAAAATAATTAATTCCCAAACCTTATAGAAAGAATTTATATATATTTGTACCCAGTAAAAATAGTAGCTTAAGAAAAATATTTTTTACTCCTAGAGTAAACACAGACTTGCACGAAAATTCACCAATAAACAGAACTTTGAATAGGTACAATCAAATCCACCCACTTAATATTGATATATTTAGAATTAATCTTAAACAATTTAACTCTGCTGCAAGCCAACTGTTAAAACTTGTCCAAAATGGTAATTCATAGGAATCTTTGTGTGAATAGTAACGCCTTATATGAGATTGTCAACTAACATATTTTAATTATTTGTTTTACTCTTATTTCATTCTTATCTTTCTCTACATTCTTCATGCTTGCTTTCTTCTTATCTCTCTTTTCCTCTTTACTCTCTCCTATTCTCTTTACTTCTTAGCTTACATTGGTCATTATCCTAACTTTCCTACTTTTTATTATACCTACTTCATATTTGTGTTATTGTAAGTACATGATGTATTGCTAGTATAGTCATGAACATTGTAATTGGGTGTATACCTGTAATGTTTATTCTTGATTAAATAAATAAATAAATTTTTCATACTATTAATTATTCTACTTATTTGCTCCTCGGAGGTAGGTGTCATGAAAAAGGAGCTATGAATAATATTAGTTTGTGATGTGTTGACCCTTGTACTCCTATTATTATTGTTCATTCTGCTCGCAATATTTATGAAGTAGTCATTAAAATTTTCAACTAATTGTATACGCTCTTTATCATTAGTAGCAAAGCAACAGCTGTCATCATCCCTATAGTTCCCTTGAATATCTTGCATAATTATTTTCCATATGGATTTAGATGTATTCATTGAGTCACTAATAAATTTTTCATGATATTGTTTCTTGGCCAATTTAATAACCTTGTTATAAGTTTTCTTATATTTTCTAAAAGAACTCAAGAAATTTTCAGATACATTGTTTTCTTTGATTACTTTACTCATACAACGCAATTTATTACTTGATATTCTGATGCCTTTGGTTATCCACTTCCCTGAATGATTAACATTAACTTTAATCCTTTTTATTGGTATTGCTATATTTAAATAATATGTAATCGTGTCTGAAAAATTCTTAAAAGCTATATCTACATTTGATTGCCTCCATACATCCGCCCAATTTTCTTTTGCTAGAAGGTAATTTAAATAGTTAATATTTACTTTGTTAAAATTTCTGGAGTACCTATATTTACATTTTCTGTCAATTTTAAAAAACTTTAGAGAATAAGCTAATTATTTTACCACGATGATCGGATATACCAGACTCAAAGTTTTCAATTTCAAAATTGAACAAGTTCGGATTAAGAATTACCTGATCTATGGCACTGTTTGAGTTTGGAGTGACTCTAGTTGGAGTATTTATTATAGCTTCTAGTCCATAAGGTCGAATTAGATCAACCAGTTTCTGTTTACAGTGACTATTTCCCAAAAAATCCACATTTAGATCTCCAGCAATAATCACATTTTTTTGTGTGTAAAACACCATTTTAAATTTTTTTCTAGTTTACCTAAAAAAACTTCTAAATGGCCACTGGGATTTCTATATAGGCAGATAATCATTGTATTCTCTTCTATTTCCACAATGCTACCTTCAAAGTGTTCATCACACATCATATGGTCAAAATTTGAAATCTTTTTTGCTTTTAAGCTTTCTTTTACATAAATGCATGTACACCCATTATTTTTTGTAAGCCTGCAATACGTACTTTTCAATTTGTACCCTGGTAGTTTATAGTATTCGTTTTCATTTGGTTTTAGCCAGTGTTCAGTAAAAGCCAGTACATCCACATCCACATCCGACTATCACACATATGTTTAATGCTTCCCTCATTACCTCAGCTTTTCCAAACTTGTGGAAACAAGCATTAGTACGCCCTCTGCCCAAAGACTACCGTCCCATAAGCATCCTTCCAATTCTGTATAAAGCTTTGGAGCGCATAGTACATAAACAACTTACCAAATAGTTGAACGACCACAAGCTTTTAAACGAATATCAATCAGGTTTTAGAATGGGACACAACACAAACACCGCATTGCTGAAAGTTACTGAAGACATACGTGAGGCAATTGACAATCGACAACTGACAATATTGACTCTGTTAGACTTCAGTAAAGCATTCGACTCTGTAGACATCGACCTGCTGTTACTCAAACTAAAATCTCTTAATTTATCGGATAGTGTTTTCCGGTGGTTCGGGTCTCACCTTTGTGGGCGCCGACAATCAGTTTTAGGTTTAATTAGCTCTGCTCGCTCTCCCTGGAGAAATTGTATGGCCGGTGTTCCGCAGGGGTCCGTTCTGGGTCCCCTGTTATTTACTATCTACATAAATGACATTACAGACACTATTAACCATTGTAAATTTCACCATTGCAGACGACTTACAGATTTACACGCACACTACTCCTGAACTGTTGTACGATACAATCGACAAGGTAAACAACGATCTAAGTTCTCTCTCACTCTAGTCAGCCAAATATGGACTCAAACTAAATCCTGAGAAGACAAAGACAATCATCATTGGTCACCATCGACTACTAAATACCATCGATCTAAACGACGTCCCTTCGGTCAAGCTAAACGATATCGCTAAAAAACACACGGATTCTGTAAAAAATCTTGGAGTTTATATTGATAAGAACCTAAGCTGGAATGTTCATATTACAGAGCTATGTAAAAAAATCTCTTCTATAATCTATTCGTTTATGCGCTTTAAAAATTTCCTGCCATTGAAATTAAAAAAACATTCTTGTTTACACACTCGTAATGCCACATTTCGATTACTGTGACACCCTACTTTCAGACTTAAACATAAATCTATCACAAAGACTTCAACGACTTCACAATGCTTGTGCGCGTTTTGTCTGTAATGTACGTCGATATGATCATATTTCACCCTCTCTGGAGTTCTTGTCTTGGCTACCTCTTCATGAACGCAGAAAGCTACATTCTCTTTCAATTCTTTACAAACTACTTCACACTAAAATTCCTCCTTACTTGGCCTGCCGTTTTCACTACCTATCAGATTATCACGATCTCGGAACAAGATCCCATCTGAACACTACCTTATCTATTCCCCCACACAATACTGTATTTTATTCTTCATCCTTCACTGTCGGGACAGCTTGTCTGTGGAATTCCTTACCTGAGGATATAAAAGGCTGCCGAACACTCAGAACGTTCAAGATAAAGTTAGTTGATCACTTGACCACCAACCATTAACATTTATATTATAAACTACTTTCATGTTAAAATTGTTGCTTTTGTATTAGTTTCATTAATTTTTATTTCACTTTTCTTCCTTTCCTACCAATTATTATTATTATTATTATTTTTTTTTTCCTTTCACTAATTTGTTCTACTTACAATGTCGAATTTTCATTATTAGGCTATAGTGTAAAATAGTCTTAATTAGACTATAGTTTTCACCAACATAGTCTACACCTATATAATATAATCATGTTTCTCTTTTTATTAATAATGAATCTCTCTTTATTTTAACCCTATTTTGCTACATAGCATGTTAGGGCTATAGTTAATACATAATGAAACAAAACTTACTTTCTAGCAATAAAAGATATAATGAGTGGAAACTTGAAATTAACTACTTAGGCTTATCTGTCATCCAGCTAATATAAAACTATAAAAAACTTAAGGGCTATAGTAGAATACAGAGCATATACTTATTATTTTTTATTCTTAATTAGATTATTTGGTAAGGTTTGAATGTATCCACCTCTGGTTAGTGGAAGAGAAGGCCTTAAGGCCTTAACTACACCAGAGGGAAATATAAATAAATAAATAAATCCTTAAGATTTTCCTGTAACATAACCTCGAAGTTGCTTATTTTATTTCTTATACTTTGAATATTCTGGTGGAAGATCTTTAAATCACTTGGCTTATTTTTATTATTATCACTATTTATATTACTATTATTACTCTTATTAACGGTGCTGGATTTGTTTCTATTTCTAACGTTATGGGTTATATTTATTGCTTGGTTATTTAAACTCAGCCGAGGTCTTTGCGTTTTAAGTCATTCAGTGGGACCATCAATCTTATATTGTGGATGAACAGTGTGACAAACCTCTAAAGGTACAAGCCAGTAGCTGCTTGGAAGAAATGGTGGTTTTGCTATTCAGTATATTGCTCCTTAACTAACATAAACGTTCCTAACCTAACAAAACATCGGAGGTGTTCAGTATGACGTAATTTGCCTTGAAATCGAACAATAAAGTTGTGAAAACAGACGTTACAACTGGCACACGCCATATTTGTCGTCTGCTGCTACTATATAGAAGAAGGACAGTTGGTGACCGTGCATCCCTCATAAACAAAAAACATCACACAGTCCGTGGAAATGTGAATATCGCGCGAATAGGTCCGCGTCATTGGAATTAACTTCCATAAAGGAACACTGCAAACAACAGAGCATTCAACACCCTCCATTTAGTAAGCTCGAACTTTCCAAACAATTGTCAGTGACGGTGTGGAGCCATCACCTGTATGAACTACTCCACTGGCATGTAAAATATTTGCCTATTTCTACGGTAAAAATATTGTTCCTCATGTGCATCTGGTAGTGACCCTGCTCTGTCAATTATCATGATCTTGGTCTTTTCCTTATTGATCGATAAGCCAAGCTTCTTGCTTTCTTTCTTGGATTCTTCATTTCAATCTATAATTCTGTGATAGCGTGGTATCATCAGCGAATCTTACATTAATGATTCTTCTCCCACCAGTTCAGCCTTCAAGGGTTCTTCTCATGACATATTCTCCATGGATGTTAAACAGAACTGGTGATAGAAATACACCCTTGTCTTACTCTCTTTGGAGACCATCTTATCAAAGTAGAGATAAGGTGATCTGAAACACCCATTCCACAGGAAACAAAGTACTAAAGGGTGTTGAACTCCCTGCATTTCTCAACTAGTTTTCTGACAATAAGAATCAAATCAAGCTTGGTCTGGTGGTATTCTTTATCTAAATACGTTATTAGACGTTCATGGATGATATTTAGAAGAATCTTACTGGCATGTGATATCAACAAAATAGTTCTATAACTCTCACAATGATGTGTATTACCTTTCTATTGCACATAGTCCAGTCAGCACCATAGAGATATTTGAGGATAATCAGAGGTTCCATCTGGAGCTGTGAAGCAAACTCTGGCTTAGCTCAGTCGCTAGTGCAGTGGCACAGATAGCCAAAGGTCCTGATTTTAAATCCCAGTATCGGATGAATTTTCTTCTATCATATTCTCAATCTAATTTTGACTGAGACCCCCGATAAATGTTTCAACCCCTATCATATTATGATCTCTATTTAAATCTGTATTATTTGACTAATTTTAATCAGTCTTCGCTCACAGAACCTATAGATCTGGGAGAAAGTTTTGGGCAAAAATAATTTTGAAAGAAATCACCCATTAAATATTTCAACCCCTATTATAAATCCCCTGTCATAAAAACGAATGCAGAATTAAATATTTCCATACGATGACCCATCGACACTGTTTTATCCTGCATCATCTTCTCTGAATCTGAGCATGCAAAGTGGTGGAATTTGCATAGTTGACCGTTCACACCGCATGATGGCGTTAGCTCTGACATCACTGGCCAAACCGTCATGTGCTGGTTGCATGCGTAGGTATTACAACACAAAGGTTTAGCTACATTCAGTATGTTAAGACGATACATTTAGGGTGTCCATTCTTCCTGTTCTTCCGAGGACAGTCCCTTTTTTGGCAAAATGTCCAGCTGTCCAGAAAATTTTATGGAGAATGCCCAAATATTGCGCTTGGCCACTGTTTTTTGTTCCTAATTTGCACTGAGTATATTGAAGTAAAAGTAAAGTAAAGTAAGAAAGCATTCCATAGATCCCATAAAAGTCTGATGACTATAGGATGTGGAACTTGACAAAGCATTAAACAAAATTACATTTATAAACTAATTAAAAGGCTTAAAAGGCCCGGCGTTGCCCAAGTTTTTCATTTTGTAATTGGAAATTAACTTTCGAAGGACTTTAGATTTTTAAATTCTAGGTCCTAATCATCATCATCATCATCAATAGCTCCACAGCTCGCTTTGAGCATCGGCTTCCCTTAGAATATTTCTCCAGGCGTCTCTATTTTTCGCGACATTCCACCGTCCCTCGACTTTCAACTTGTGATAATTTTTATCCTCCTGTTACGATTGTAATCCATAGTAACCAGTTATTCTACTGAAATTCTCTCCATTGATTTCAAACTTAGATCCCACTGATGATTTCCCTGAAGACTGCTTATGTTGTTGTATAAATTCAGCATTGTATAGGTCAGGGGAAGTCAACTACGTCTTGTGATGACGTTTGTGGAGCAAGAGCATGCGGATCCCTTGTGTGTGACGTCAGTAAGAGCGCACGGTAGTAGGGGTGTTTAGAGTACGCTAGAGCTAGGTACTAGAGGACCTATTCACGTTAGCTCTGTGGGTAGAACAACTTCTGGTTGGAAATACGGAGCATTTTTCAAAGTTATTGCAAGCACGCGATCCTGATAGTGTTCCCTCTGCAGAACATGTGTTAGTTCTGCAAAACATTCTTCTTCAGTTCGAATCGAGGTTTCAGGATGTGGAAAACCTTTCTCCAATGTTTAAACTTTTTGCTACCCCATATTCAGTTAATGTCAAAGACGTACCTTGTCGGTATCAATTGGAACTGCTATTCTTACAATGCGACGATCTGTTAAAGGACAAATACGAACGTAAAGTGGTCTTGGGTAACTTTTACAGAAATTTCTCTGAAACCAGATTCCCGAGACTTGCCGCACGAATATTATGTAATTTTGGATCGACATATGTGGCCGAACAATTTTTTTCACTAATGAAATGTGCAAAGCTCAAATCAAGAAGTACATTGTTAAATCACAACCTAAATATAGTCTTCGATTACATATTGCTCAAACATTACGTCCCAACATTGATACACTTGTTAAAGAAAAAGAGACAGGAAAGTCAGAATATTGTTACTGTAATCTTGTATCATCTAAGGTGCAGACGAGCTTGTATGGTAATTAATTCAGTTCATTTTTTTTTTATCATTTTTACTGTAGTGAATTATGTTAATTCAAATGATAGTAGCCTATTGTCTATTTTTGTCAAAGAGCATAGATTTTGTGGAAAGGCAATTGTTCTCACAGAATATAAAAATAGAATTATTTATAATATGTTAAACTGCTGCGCTGTAATTAACCGATAAACTATCAAAAAAATCGGTTGATGTTTCATTAACTCGGAAACACGTATTACGTAAGTTCTAACCCCCTAAATTCCCGCTGCCCGCAATACTAAAGCCCCTCTCTTCCCCCCTGTTCACTGATGCCTACATTTCACATGCTCCTCGCAGAGATATAACGCGAGCAGTAGAGCAGTAGGCAGTGACGTCACAGAGCAAGCTTCTGTCTTCCCCTGGTATAGGTTATGGAGTTGCAGACGCCACCTTACAGTGGAGATGAGGACCACAGAGTACAACTCAGTTCTACACTCTGCCAGGTGGCAGTAGCTATGACTGACAACCTGGCTACGCCTACGGACTTGCCATTTTGGGACAAAGACAAGACTCATTAGTGAGCCTTTTCAATGTGGATAAGTCATCATCGGCTACATTTTGAACTCTGTCTAAACTGTTGCAGATAAGGCTTTGGTGCTGCTTTGTTTTGTGAGTGGCCGTCGCCATAGCCGTGCAAGAGTTTGAGGAAGTGTTTGTCTCATTACATGAAGATATGTAATGTAAATGTAGAAATGTATTGGCTATTTTAACAGATTGCTCAATTTGTGAGAACTGGATTATAAGTCCACAAAATGATGGTGTGAGGAGAGTCTCAATTTCGTAGTGTGAGTCGCCGATCTTGTGTTCAAATCTTTTGCACTTTCTCGATCATTTCTGGAAGCGTCTGAGGATGAGCTGTGTTTGCGTCAGCCCTCGACAGACAGCAATCCCTAATAAATAGCAGAAGCCACTGTGGTCATATGGTCTGTAAGATTCAGTAGACTGCAGATCAGAGAAACCTCAACCTTCGTGCCCATTACTGGCAGAGTCATCAGGATAAAAGGGATTTCAAAGCATAAAAATGTACTGTGTGTACTGTTTAGTACAGGATGCAGAAGCTGCAAGGGTGTGCTCTGAAAAACCTGCTGTATATTCTGAATGAAATCTTCCAAGATGTGGCAGGCAGTTAGCGTCGAATGCTCACAACTGTGACAGGAATCTCATTAAGATAACTTAAATGGAACATAATTATGACAACAATTGGAAAAAATCAGAGAGCCAACGGCAACTCTGCAAGGACCCGAGTTGGTTATGAAGGGTCTTTGCTACTTTAAATCAAGTAGAATTGTCATTATGTGACACGCAATATTTCATATGTAGGCCTAGTAAATAGGTTATGAAAATGTGTATATAACTTGGCAAATTGAGTTGTGAATATAAGACCTAAATATATAACCTAAAATTTCTTGTACATTTTGCAATACAAAGGTCACATGGCTTCGTCAATTTTCTTACTAAATAATCTAAATCTACCGATAGTGATATTAGCAGTGATCTTATCAAGGTTACTGGACATTTTGTTGGATTTTGTTATGTAGGGCAGTAGAATGTGTAAATAAATGTTGCAAAATATGTTGCACAAACTTTCTCCCATATACGTGTTAAAGGCTAGCAAAACCAAAAAAAGTAAAATATAGAGACAATTAAATCTTATTTATTACATTTTCATAAAACAAACTAGAACGGAAAGCATCAGGGTCGATATTTATGTTCAATAACACGTTTTATTAATCCATCAGGCATGGAGGCGACCAAAATATGTTTGCACTGGGACAAATAATATACAAAGAATAGTGCACTGTAACTTTATTATCATTACCCCAACAAAAACATACAAGTTTTAATAACAAAACTAGGAGCAGCACCCAACTTCCACCTGTAGACTGTGGGAGCGGGCGAAGTACTAAAATGGCTGCCGCGATGAAGGACTGCGCGCGCATGCCAAGCATTAAACCTTCAACAAGCACGCTAAATCCCAAACATACTCCCACCCTTGATCTGTCTAGATCAACACACAATTTAATGAATCAATAACTCCCACCCTTGATTTATCCAACAATAGATGTTTATGTTAAATGCTTTCACCGTGAAATAATAATAATGTTAATAATAATAATAATGATAATAATAATAATAAAAAAATCAAGTAAACTGTTGTAAAAAAGTGCCAGTATGTTTTTGTTTAATCAGTTACCATTGGAATTATGATATGCAGAATACAAAAAAAAAAAAAAAAATGTAAATTTGCCGGTTTCGGGATTTGAACCATGGAAATCCAAAATGTGGGGCCAAGACGTTACCATCTCGGCCACCTGGGCCATTTTAGTGGTCTAGTTGGATAAGCGCATGTAAAGCAATAGTGTTATTTGTCATAGCTAACTGTATTTTCATTGCCAAAGCCTTATAAATCACAGTAAAACAATTGACTATGTTGTCATTTAAATATCCAACATTTAAAAAGTAAAAAAATTCAATGTTAAAAAATTCAAAATTCATAAAAATTTAAATTAAAAAATAAAAATTCAAAATTAAAATATCCAAAATAAAAAATCCAAAAAATAAAAATTAAAAGTTGTAAAATTTAAAAAGTCCAAATTCCCCCCAAAATTTAAAATATTAATTTAAAAAGTCCAAAACCCAATATTAGAAAGTAAAACAATCCAAAATTAGGCACGTAATGAATAATGCAAGCCAATGGCGCATTGCGACTTTCCATCAGCTGTTTTATTTTTATATTAAACAATGAAAGTCAGTGTAATACAGACAAACTTAGATGTCATGGAAGCCCTCCACAGACATGACTTGGTGGAGTGGCCGTGCGTTAAACAGATTTAACAGGAAACTTGGTAAGAAACTTAGGTTATGTGAAAATGCTAGTATAATAAAATCAGGTAAACTGGTATAACAAAGTGCCAGAATGTTTGCATGATTGCAGTTATGATGATTTGGTATTCTGCCTAGTGGCAGGTCCATGTCTTCGTACGGAGAATTTCTGACGCCAGTGTTCCCTATCTCCAGCTTCGTCCTTCAATCTGCTGTATCTCCTCCCATCTTTCATGTCATCCAGATGTTGTATTCTTCTCCTTCCTCTTCCAGCAGTTCCTTTGATCTTCCCTTCGATGACATCATGTATGAGTCCCTCGTGTCTAAGTATGTGTCCGATCCAATTGGCTTTCCTCTGAATAATTGTATTCAGAATAATTTTCCTCTCTCCTACCCTTCTCAGTACTTCGTCATTTGTCACCCGTTCTGTCCACTTGACCTTCTCTATTCTCCTCCAGCACCACATTTCGAAGCTTTCTAGGTATTTCTTCTCCCTCTTTCTCATGGTCCATGTCTCTGCTCCGTACAGTGCAATGCTCCAGATGTAGCACTTCACCAGTTTCTTCCTTAGTTCCAAGCTCAACTTGCTGGTCAGTAGAGTCCTCTTTTTGTTGAATGCGGCTTTGGCCATGGCGGTTCTTGTTCGAATTTCATTCGTGCAGTGGGCATCCTTTGTCAGCAAGCTTCCCAAGTACTTGAACTGCTTCACATTCTCCAGTTCTTGATCGTCGACAGTTATCCTCAAGGGTTTCTCTCGTTTTGATATTCTCATTACTTTTGATTTTTCAATGTTAATTTCCATGCCATATTTCTTTCCTGTTTCCACTAATCTGTTCATCATGTATTGCAGTTGTCATTGATTCTTGGCGAACACTACCAAGTCATCTGCATACTTGATGGTGTTGATGAGGCGTCCTCCTATCCTAAAGTTTCCGCATCCTTTCAAAGCTTCTCTTGCCAGCCAGTCTCCATATAGGTTGAAGAGACTCGGTGATAGACAACACCCTTGTCTGACTCCTCTTCCTATTTCCACTCTGCTTGTTTCTCCGTGTTTTAGTCGTACCGTACTTTTATTCTTTGTCCCAAGTACAGGTTGCGAATTAGTCTCCTGTCTCTCCAATTGATTCCTATCTCCTTAAGGATGTTCATCAATTTTATCCAGTTAACTCTGTCGAATGCCTTCTGCCAATCTATAAAACACGCACAAACTTCTTCGTTAACAGAAAAAACTCTCTCCGACAATATCCTCACCGTGCCTATGGCATCTCTGGTACTTTTTCCTTTTCTAAATCCAAACTGGTCCTCTCCCAGTGTTTCTTCAATTTTGTGTTCTAGCCGTCCGTTGAGTATTCTTGCAATGATCTTCGCCACGTGTGAGTTCAGACTAATTGTTCTGTAATCACTACATTTCCTGGCTTTCTGTTTCTTTTCAAGAGCAACCATTGTGACGTCTAAAAAATCTTTAGGCCATTCTCCAGTTTCATAGATTTTGTTGATGAGTTGCGTCAACGCTTTCAAACCTTCGTTTCCGATTTCTTTCAGCAAATCCACCGGTATGTCATCGTCTCCTGTAGCTTTCCTCCTCTTCATGTTCTGAATCGCATTCTCTACTTCTGTTGACAATATGCTGGGCCCTTTTTCGTCTTCTTCAATCACCTCCTCTGTCTCGATTTCAATGTCTTGCGGACGATGTTGCTTATCGTAAAGTTCCTTTATATATTCTTCCCATATTTTCAACACCTCTTCTTGTTCCATAGCCATTTGTCCTCTAGAGTCTTCTATTCCAAAATTTCTTACTCCTTTGTTCTCACTCCCTCCCAGTTCCTTCGTTTTCTGATACATGAGGTCGTACCTTCCTCTGCTTTGTAGTTCTTCTATTTCTTCACACATTTCTTCCATGTACTTTTCCTTCGCTTTGTCTGTTTCTCTCCTTAGTGCATTGTTAAGTCTTTTGTATTCTTCTTCGTTCACATTTTTACATCTCCTCCTTTCCTCCATCTTCTCCAGCATCTCATGAGTGATCCAGGGTTTCCTCGTTCTCTTCGCTTCCCTTCCGACTTGACTCTTTAAAGTATTCAACAGAGCCATTTTAAAATTTCGCCATTGCTCTTTCGTACTTGCACTTACATTTTCATCTCTCCCTTCACTAAAGCATTTCTCTACGGATTCTGCTACTGCCTCCTTATTCTCCCTTAGCTTTTCCAGGTCCCACCTCTGCTTTCTCCTCCCACTCCTTTGTATCCTCTTCAATCTTGTACTGATGTCTGCAATCAAAAGGTTGTGATCTGAGTCTATATCGGCAGCCGGCATAGTCTTGGTGTCTTTCACACTGCCTCTAAACCTCTGTTTGACGAGTATGAAATCTATCTGATATCTATTGATGTCTCCTGGGCTCTTCCATGTGTATAGTTTGTTCGTCCTTTTCTTAAACCAAGTATTCATCACCACCAAATTGTTACGCTGACAGAAATCCACTAGCATCCCTCATCTGTGGTTTCTTCTTCCTAATCCATATTGTCCCACGATGTTTACTTCACTACCTTGTCCGACCACACTATTCCAGTCACCCATTATTACTGTGTTTACTTTTCCTCTGCCTTCAGTGTGGATGATGTCTCCCCAACCGGAGATCCGAACGGGGGAGTAGTTTGTCTCCGGAATTTTTTACTCCAGGAAATGCCATAAGATCACAGTAAAACAATTGACTATGTTGTCATGATAACTGATGTGCATTTCATAAATTCTTTCGAATACGTACATTACCATAAAACAGGCACTAAATTGAGCATTACTCCGAAACAGGTAACCAATTTTCTCCAATAACAATAGACGTCTTCCCATGGACATTATAAATGTGTATACTAAGTTTCATAAAAATCCGGTAAAGCGTATTTGAGTGACCGCGTCTTTAAAACAGACACTAAATTGGGAATTATTCCGGTACTGGCCAACCGATTTGGTCGAATATCAACAGACGTCTTTCCATGGACATTATAAATGCGTATACGAAGTTTCATAAAAATCCGATAAAGCGTACTTGAGTTTTTGCGCCTTTAAATAGACACTAAATTCGGTTCTACTCCGGTACCGGTGAACAGAGTAGGTTCAAATTCAATAGGGCACTTCTCATGCACGTCATAAATGCGTATACCAAGTGTCATGGAAATCCGATACAGTGTATTTGAGCTATGGCGACTTTCTAATCTAATCTAATAAAATAGGCACTAAATTGGGCATTACTCCGGTACCGGTGAACCGATTTGGTTCAATATCAACAGGGTTTTTTCTATGGACATTATAAATGTATATACCAATCTTCATGAAAATCCGATAAAGCGTATTTGATTTATGGCGCTTTTAATTAACAACACTAAATTGGGTTTGACGCCGGTACCGGTGAACCGATTTTGTTCAATATCAATAGGGTTCATTCCATGGACATTATAAATGTGTTTCCCAAGTTTCATGAAAATCAGTAAAAGCGTATTTGAGTTATGGCGCTTACAGGCACATGGACGGACGGACAGACATTTTTCGTCCCCACACACAATCTCATAAAGTACCATACTGGCACTTATTAAACTGACATTATAGGATTAGTAGACCATATACTGAACTAATATCCAATATCTAAACTACCTACTCGCAAAGAATCATGGGATAATGCCTATAGTAAAAAATCACTTCAGTCAGCTTGTGCAGAATTTTGTGCAGGTCCTGGATTGAGTTTACTTAACTTCTACCATAATATTATTTGTAACTGTGGTTATTGCTTGCAGATATTTTGAATTTCTCCACTTGTTCGAATAATTAACCGGCTATTCTAATATTTTGTAACGCATTACTTTGACGTTTCATGACCATGTACTGTCTGACTGTGAGCTGAAGGCATAGTGGGGGAAAGACATAGACAGTAAATGCAAGCGCATGGTAAGGGAGTGGGGGAACGCTAGCTCGGCCTTCAGCTCGCCGCCAGACTGTACTTAGTATTTTTCTGTGTTAATTTCCAATCCAACAATCCTGCAGGCATCGAAAAAAACTTTCAGCATTTCTCTCGATTGTGTTTATTCCATCGCCCAACAAGCAAACTTCATCTGCATAAGCTAAAATGGGGTGACTGCCGTTTAATTCTAGGCCTACCTTGTTTTCCTGAACTTTGCTAATGGCATATTCCAAAGCGAAATTAAAAAGTAAAGGTGATAGTGCATCTCCTTGCTTCAAGCCGCTTTTAATAGCAAACCTATCTGATATAAATTTCCCTGCCTTAACTCTATTATAGGCTTCATGTAGGTACATTTTGATCAGCCTATCCCAAACTCAACGAGAACATTGCACAGTTTGTCTCGCCCAACTGAATCATTGCTATATTTTTATTTTCTCGCATATACGTAGTATAGAGAAAGTATTGTGATCGTGACAAAAAGTCGAAATCGAGTTAACACCGGGAAAGCATGTTTCACGATGCCTAGAAACCGAAAAACGTGTTTTTGGAATGACGTCTGTCCGTCCGTCTGTGGACAAGCACAGCGGGCATACAGTTCATTGTATTTACTTCATTTCTTTAATTAAGGACTTTTCGAAATTTTGTTACCTCCCAGAATTTGATATTTATAACTGAAATTTAAAAATTTGATTTTTCAATAATTGGCTCTAACGTTTTTAATAAAAATTTTAAATTGCAAACTCTTATCTATGACTAATAAAATGGCTATATCTGTATTTCTGCCAAAATGACTTAAGGGGTACTTTACTCTTATCCATTTTCAATGTTTCTAAATTATCTCCATTACAGTAGGCGATACATGAAAACCTACCACAGTAAAGTTGTAGAGAAAATTAAAATGAACATTTTTTGTTTAACACATTTCTTTATATGTTTACTAGATATCAAGATAAAAACGAAATAAATACGGCTCAAATGCAAATTTCAGATCATTAATTAATTAAAATATGAATGATATTTTGTTGCTCATAGTAAAGAGAAAACTGTAGTCTACTTATTGTTGTGAAATGCAGTCATTTTAGCTCAGTCGTAATGAACACACCAAAACCAATTACAGCGAGGTGGTATAGGCTAACAGGGAAGAGGTCCTGGGTTCAAATCAAACCTCGTGGCCGCCCAAATTGACTTGGGTTTTTCATGGTTTCCTCGTTCGCAAAGGAAAACGCTGGGCTTGTAGGACTTGCTTATTTTCCATAACTCATCGCCGCTATGTCACTGGATATTATAATCGGTTAAACTGAAATCATACATAATTTTTTGTTTCTGATTTATAGCGCTTTGAAAATTGCAATATTTTCCTTGCGTACAACTTTTTACCAAAAATCCCGATATTTTGTGTGCCTGTAACATTGTTACAAATCAAGTGAGAAGGAAAATATTTCATTTCTGAACATAGGTCATGTGGTCCTTTAACATATATTTTTTTCAGCAAAATCCATGATGTTGATGTGACACCCCCTGTATGATCTGAGATGAAATGGGTCATAAAAGGCTTTGTCCTGACTGACTGAATGAATGACTGACTGACTGACTGACAGGAATCAACGTACAGCCTAAACTATAACAGGTAGAGACTTGGATTTTTGACAGTACCTTTGTTTCATAATGTAGGTGCTCACTAAGAAAGGATTTTGCAAAATATTGATTTTAAATGCCAAAAATTAAATGTTTTTTAAAATACTTAATCCCTTTATACACAGAATTATTAATTCCAAATCACAGAATATATTGTTGCCAAATGGTATCAGATGGGTTTGGAAAAAAAAATGAAATACACTTTTGACAAATAAGAGAAGTTATCAAAATAATTCATGTTATAAATAAATATTACAGAATTAAATCCACGAAAATAATGGAATCACATAGCTTTCTCTACCCTGGACATAGAGAAAACAAAACGAGATATGGTAATGTGTATATTATTATAATATATCGCAGGTTTTTGGAGAGAAAAGTATGAAAGTGATAATGCTTTCTGTTTAATTTCATCCCCAAAATAGTTTTATGGTATCATGAGAGTGGGAAATAAAATTTCCCGCCTCGATATTACAACTTTATGTTACAGGAATTTCTGTTTCTTCTTATTTGAACCCTTACCAGGCTTGCTGTGTACAAGCGATGGGATGCAAAATTCCTCTATGAGCCATAAGAAACTATATCAAGCGTTTTCTGAGGGTATAGTTTGAGTGCAGTAAGTCGTTCTTCCTATTTCAAATTATAAATGCCTATATAAGGACCTAGAATTTAAAAATCGAAAATCCTTCATAAGTTAATTTCCAATTACAAAATATAAAACCCGGGCGATGCCGGGTCTTTTAAGCTACATATTATATTCTAGTTTGATAATAGAAAAATGAATATCTATAGGCTCACTTCATTTGAGGGGGTCAGCGCAACAGTGGTCTAACCCCTCCGACATGGAAAATTAGTGAGGTTGGACAAATTAAGTTTGTTGTAGGTAGTTTTGAAGTCAATAATCTGTTCCCTGAAACAGAATTCCTTTTGTGTAAGGGCAACCAAAAATGTTGAAACCAAGATAAATATATCCAAAGTAACTAGATACTATTAACGGTCTTCAGAAACAATTACCGTTCAATTATAATCAACTAGCGTGTGCCCGCGGCTTCGCACGCGATAATTATTTCAAAAATTAAAAATTAAGAGCATAATAGTTAAATCATTATATTTATTAACACCAAAATCACGTGGACTACATACCACGATTAGATAGCGTCGCCTGGTAAAAGCGACCTCAGATTCGAGTTCCCTGGCCCAGAAAACCCCTGCATAGTGAGTTTCGTCCAAGTCGAACAATGTTTGACCATATTTAGGCCTATATTGAATATCCCTCATCCGTGTAGGTTGAAAATTTCATACGTCTGTGGGACTTGATATTCTAAACAAATGAATCGTCAAGGATGGACCTACAAAATCAAGCGATCGCCCGCGATAATTATTTCAGAAATTAAAAATTAAGAGCATAATAGTTAAATCATTATATTTATTAACACCTAAATCACGTGAATTACATACCACGATTAGATAGCGTCGCCTGGTAAAAGCGACCTCAGATTCGAGGTACTTGGCCCAGAAAAAACCCTGTATAGTGAGTTTCGTCCAAATCGAACAACGTTTGACCCCATTTAGGCGTCACGTGGTAAAAGCGACCTCAGATTCGAGGTACTTGGCCCAGAAAACCCCTGTATAGTGAGTTTCGTCCAAATCGAACAACGTTTGACCATATTTAGGCCTATATTGATTATCCCTCTTGTAATAATAATAATAATAATAATAATAATAATAATAATAATAATAATAATAATAATAAAATCAGGTAAACTGATATAACAAAGTGCCAGTATGTTTTGTTTAATCAGTTATGATTGCAGTTATGATATGCAGAATATAAAAAAAAAGGGTTTCGGGATTTGAGCCATGGAACTCCAGAATGTGACGCCAAGACGTTACCATCTCAGCCACCTGGGTCAGTTATGGGATAAGCGCATTTAAAGCAATAGTGTTGTCATAGCTAACTGTATTTTAATTGCCAAAGCCTTAGAAATCACAGTAAAACAAAAGGTTATGTTGTCAAGATAACTGATTTTCATTTTTTTAAATAAATTCTTTCGAATACGTATATTACCATAAAATAGGCACTAAATTGAGCATAACTCCGAAACAGGTCAACCGATTTTATCCAGTATCAATAGACGTCTTCCCATGGACATTATAAATGTGTATACCAAGTTTCATAAAAATCCGGTAAAGTGTATTTGAGTTACCGCGTCTTTAAAATAGACACTAAATTGGGTTTTACTACGGTACCGGTCTACCGATTTGGTCCAATATCAATAGACTTCTTCCCATGTACATTATAAATGGGTATACACAGTTTCAAGAAAATCCAATAAAGCATATTTGAGTTATCGCGACTTCTTATATATTAACATAAAATGCACTAAATTGGGCATTATTCTGGTACTGGCCAACCGATTTGGTCGAATATCAATAGACGTCTTTCCATGGATATTATAAATGCGTGTACGAAGTTTCATAAAAATCCGAAAAAGCGTATTCGAATTATTGCGCCTTTAAAAGATACACTAAATTGGGTTTTACTCCGGTACCGGTCAACAGATTAGGTTCAAATTCAATAGGGCACTTTTTATGTGCGTCATAAATGGGTATACCAAGTTTCGTGGCAATCGGATACAGCGTATTCGAGCTATGGCGCCTTTCTAATATAATCTATTAAAATAGGCACTAAATTGGGCATTACTCCGGTACCGGTGAACCGATTTGGTTCAATATCAATAGGGTTCTTCCCATGGACATTATAAATGTGTTTTCAAAGTTTCATGAAAATCCAAAAAAGCATATTTGAGTTATGGTGCTTACAGACACACGGACAGACGGACAGACAGACAGACGGACAGACATTTTTTCGTCCACCACACAATCTCATAAAGTACCATACTGGCACTTAATAATAATCCTCTTCGATGTTGGTTGAAAATTTCATATATCTGCGTGCCTTGACATGATAAACAAATGAGTCGACCAGCGTGAGCTACAACATTCAAGCGATCGTAATGGTTTTATGACAAAAATAGCCAAAGCCTACTGTAATTAATTTGACATTGAAATGTGTAACTGAAAATTGATGCTTCGAAAACGCTAAAATACACGTTTTCTGCCCGTTTTTCACTCATAACTCAATAACGAAAGCAAAAACTAAAAATGTAATATGCCGAAAACCTTCCCGGGAATGTACTCAACAACTTCCCAAAGTTTCATGGCGATCGGATGAATGGTGTAGTAATGCATAAAGGACACAGACACACACACACATTCATTTTTATATATATAGATTTCATGATAATCTGATTTCTGTAAATGAGGTAAGTGTTGAAGAAACTGGGGAGAATGGTAGCGAGCTTTTTCAATTATTTCATCGTGGGTGGAACTGAATAATCATTGGCATTTATAAATAAAATTAATACAACTCCTTTCCTCTTAAAATAATCTTTTAATGCATGTAAAAATCCAATATTTATTGAAATAATTTTTTTCTCCTCTATCAAGTTGAAATAAATGTTAGTGCAACAGTGGTCTAACCAAGAAAACAGTGTTGCAGCGTCTCATAAAATTTATAATATCTCTGAACACTCTGAACAGTAGACTATGTAAGATTGCAGTTAAGTTGACCAAGCATCATAGAACACTCCACCACCAATTAAACTGCATTTTTCAAACTGGTACTATTTTGATTTTTTGTCCTCTGATGTTAATTGCGACCTTTGCAGGTCCTTTGCCTCCGTTTCGGAAGATCATAATTTCTGTCTTTGATATGTTAATGTGCATTTTGTGTCTACTGCACCATTTATCTATAATGTAATGTAAGCAATAATACAACATAAACCAAAATATCACACCTCTCACAACTAAACTTGCAATCCTTAGTTTTTACTAATAATGCAAAAGTAAAATTACTGACTAACGTATGGAATACAAATCCCCTTTATGAACACTTTTCGTTTTGAACTCCTTAAGGACATGCTAAAATACAGGTTTTATTAATAACTGCACTGTAGAGTATTTATGCTACGTTTCAAGAAAACCTGATAAAAATATACTTTTCGCAATACAAACTTCTACATTTGCTTTGCACCCATTTAGAGCTGATTAGAAAATGTCATGAAGTACCGTAATTATGTTTTGAGAAGCCTAATTTTACCAAGTAGTAAGTCAGAAGATCCACCAAATAACGTTTCTCAATAAAAACTTTAAACCCTCTATTATAAACCGCATTGAAGTTGAATTTTGGGAAAAAGCTGAAATACGTGTTTTGCAAATTTAGTTCTAGGTTATTTACCCTAAGTTTCAAGAAAACTCCGAACAATAAATATGTTTTCCCAATACGAACTTGTATACTCCTTTTCACCTCCTTAGGGGATGAACCTAACAAAAATAGGCCTACGTGTGTAATCTTTTATGTTGTAGAGTACTACTACCAAGTTTGAAGTTTAAAGAACTGCTAAATAATGTTTTTCATATGAACTTTGAACACCCCTATGGAGCATTTTCTGCGAAAACTAAAACAAACACACAACCCGAAAACGTGAATTACTGAGACTCGCCATGACGACTGGGGTGCAGAACAAATGTTGGAACAGCATTGTCTCTATTAAAAAAAAAAAAAAAAAAAAAAAAAAAACTGGAAAAGCAAACTCTGTTTCATTTCAAGTCACATGGCTTAACATGTGCGTTGGTGGGGAGGTAATGTTCACTTTGTTTATTATGATCGCTGGTGCAGCCATTACAGTGCGTGTACGTCTTTAGAGTACACTAGCATGTGCCCGCGGCTTCGCCCGCGATAATTATTTCAAAAATTAAAAATTAAGAGCATAATAGTTAAATCATTATATTTATTAACACCTAAATCACGTGGACTACATACCACGATTAGATAGCGTCGCCTGGTAAAAGCGACCTCAGATTCGAGTTCCTTGGCCCAGAAAACCCCTGTACAGTGAGTTTCGTCCAAATCGAACAATGTTTGACCATATTTAGGCCTATATTGATTATCCCTCTTCCGTGTAGGTTGAAAATTTCATATGTCTTCGGGCCTTGATATTCTAAACAAATGAATCGTCCAGGATGGACTTACAAAATCAAGCGATCGCCCGCGATAATTATTTCAAGAATTAAAAATTAAGAGCATAATAGTTAAAACATTATTTTATTAACACCTAAATCACGTGAATTACATACCACGATTAGATAACGTTGCCTGGTAAAAGCTATCTCAGATTCGAGTTCCTTGGCCCAGAAAATCCTTGTATAGTGAGTTTCGTCCAAATCGAACGATGTTTAACCATATTTAGGTCTATGTTGATTATCCCTCTTCCGTGTAGGTTGAAAATTTCATATGTCTACGGACCTTGACATTCTAAACAAATGAATCGACCAGCGTGGGCTTACAACATTCAAGCGATCGCGATGCTTTTATTTCCACGGTATGACAAAAATAGCCAAAGCCAACTGCAATTGATTTGACATTGAAATGTATTACTGAAATCTGATGCTTCGACAGCGCTAAAATCACGTTTTCTGCCAGTTTTTTACTCATAACTCGCGAACGAAAGCTAAAATTAAAAATTCGGCTTCGAGGTGCATTCGCCCACCTTTCAGTCCATCTATCTTTAAATTTTCAGATCTTTGCGTTCAGTAGATTTCGATGGGCATCGTGGACAGACAGACAAACAGCATGTGCCCGCATGTGCCCGCGGCTTCCCCCGCGATAATTATTTCAAATTATAATTATTAACACCTAAATCACGTGGAGTGCATTCCACGATTAGGTAGCGTCCCCTGGTAAAAGCGACCTCAGATTCGAGTTCCTTGGCCCAGAAAACCCCTGTATAGTGAGTTTCGTTCAAATCGAACAATGTTTGACCATATTTAGGGTTGATTATCCTTCTTCCGTGTAGGTTGAAAATGTCATATGTCTGTGGGCCTTGACACTCTAAACAAATGAATCGTCTAGGATGGACTTACAAAATCAAGCGATCGCGTTGCTTTTATTTTCAAGGTAGGCTATGAGGTATGTTGACAAAAATAGCCAAAGCCATCTGTAAGTTATTTGATATTGAAATTTATTACTGAAACTGATGCTTCTAAAACGCAAAAAAATGCACGTTTCCTGCCAGTTTTTCACTCATAACTCACGAACGGAGGCGAAAATTAAAATTCCGGCTTCGAGGTGCACATTCCGACCCTTTAGTCCGCCTACTTATAAAATTTCAGATCTCTGCGTTGAGTAGATTTCGCTGGGCATCGCGGACAGACAGACGGAAGACAGACAGACGGAGGACAGACACTTCCTTTTATTAATATAGATTCCATGATTAAAAAGCGCCGCCTGGGGAAACGATCTCAGATTCGATTATGCAGTTCCAAAGATAACTGTGAACCACTGCCTTCTCGTGCGCAATTCTCGAGACGGCGATGGATAATACGTATCGTTTCTCAACTGTTTGTTGACAGAAGAATATGATGAAAATTTTATGTGATAAATTCAGTGTAATTTTCAGAAATTATATAATTTTTCAAGGGAAGGAGTGATTGGTTTAGATTTTTATTCTTCGCGATATTTCCGGGGTTAAATTATCAATATTTTACAGCTAGTGCCCGTGCCTTCGCCCGCCATTATTAATTGACTCCAGGATTTTTAAGAAATTTACACTGGCAGTGTATTAAAATGTTTATGGTTCAGAGCTATGAAAATTGCAAGTAAAAATAAAATTAGAATATTTGTTCATTGTGTTCATTTCACTTAGGACTGATATAATAAAGAAACGGTTTTCCTAATTTTGTACTTTTCATGAAAAATGAAACTGAGAGAGTATGCCCGATGTCTCACGAAGTGGGCGAGCGAGTGAGTACGCTATTTAGGGCCGTTGAATTGTATAAGAGTAGATGCAATGTCTGACAGCGCTGCCTGAAACAAACTCCTATTGGTTTGCGGTCCGCACTTTGAGCAAGAAACAGTCATTGCGGGAACGAATAGCAGATCTTGTTACATGACGAAGTTGGCGAGTAACGAGTCAGTTCCAGTAGTTCAGCATGCATCCGAGAACTGATCACTCGGTTCTGCTCATCTCTAATGTCAAGGCATACAATGACACTAACATATTATGTAATGCTCTTGAGATGGTTTATGCCCACCCGCATACAGGGCCGGATTTAAGAGTATGCCGCCTATAGGCTAAAGACTATTTGCCGCCTCCTCTATAGTTCATATTTACTTAATACATTTGTTTTATACAACAAAAGGATAGAGTTCATTGGTGTTTTCATATTTTTTAAA
Source organism: Ectobius pallidus (assembly GCA_964059195.1). Taxonomy (NCBI): domain Eukaryota; kingdom Metazoa; phylum Arthropoda; class Insecta; order Blattodea; family Ectobiidae; genus Ectobius; species Ectobius pallidus. Next base: position 131,142 of record CAXKWD010000404.1, read on the forward strand.
CATAAAGTTCATTTAGTTTAGATAAAACTACAATTTTAATGGTTTACATAATAAATTATATAATCAAATTAGTTATCTACTTTTTTTTTACTTGCTTCTTTTAAGATTCGTTGTTAATTAATTTGTTCTTGGAGATCAGTGATCACTATTTTAAACATATTTTTATATTTTAATACTATTGACCATCTTTTACATAATTGAAGAACTGTGTTCATTTTGAATTAAGTTGTCCTACACGGTGAAATGAAATTACACAAAATGTAGTTAATTACTGGTTTATTTGTTGAAAAATATACAAACTTCTCTAAAAGAACTCACCCCACGTAATCTTCATGTTCAAATTTACATAGCTTTCTTACGAGATTTCTTAATGGCAAACTCGTTAATAATGTCCTCATATGAAAGTGTTTTTGTTGTATTTAGTGAGTTTAACCGCATTTCAGAAATACTAGTTCGCAGATAGTTCTTAACTCTTCTAAGGCAGGAAAAACTTTAAGTAACATGTATCCTTAAATTCGTACGGAAATTACTATTAACTTCTGAAATACTTCATTTTAATTTTTGAATAAATTGCCAAACTGCCGCCCCTGAAAATTTGCCGCTCTAGGCTGCAGCCTACTTAGCCTATTTGGAAATACGGCCCTGCCCGCATAGGTAAAACACAACTGGAATGGATGCAGTCATTTCTTTATTAAAATAATAACGATGATGACGTGCCAACTAGGGTAGAAATTAAATAAGAACGTCCTTGTCATCACCGGCTCCTTCTTGCATAAAGTAACAGAGACATGACGCTTGACGCATGCGCGCATCTTTCCAACTCTTGCATAATAAGGGAGGCCTTTACCTTATATACGTATAAATTTCCAGCGAAATTCATTACTCGCAAGGGAAACTGCCTCGTCAAAATTTCATCGACCACTGTTCCGTTTAAAGTTCTTGAGGGATTTCATTCATGTTATCTATATATATAAAAATGAATGTATGTGTGTCTGTGTGTGTGTCCTTTATGCATTACTACACCATTCATCCGATCGCCATGAAACTTTGGGAAGTTGTTGAGTACATTGCCGGGAAGGTTTTCGGCATATTACATTTTTAGTTTTTGCTTTCGTTATTGAGTTATGAGTGAAAAACGGGCAGAAAACGTGTATTTTAGTGTTTTCGAAGCATCAATTTTCAGTTACACATTTCAATGTCAAATCAATTACAGTAGGCTTTGGCTATTTCTGTCATAAAACCATTACGATCGCTTGAATGTTGTAGCTCACGCTGGTCGACTCATTTGTTTATCATGTCAAGGCACGCAGATATATGAAATTTTCAACCAACACCGAAGAGGATTATTATTAAGTGCCAGTATGGTACTTTATGAGATTGTGTGGTGGACGAAAAAATGTCTGTCCGTCTGTCTGTCTGTCTGTCCGTGTGTCTGTACGCACCATAACTCAAATATGCTTTTTTGGATTTTCATGAAACTTTGAAAACACATTTATAATGTCCATGGGAAGAACCCTATTGATATTGAACCAAATCGCTTCACCGGTACCGGAGTAATGCCCAATTTAGTGCCTATTTTAATAGATTATATTAGAAAGGCGCCATAGCTCAAATACGCTGTATCCGATTGCCACGAAACTTGGTATGCCCATTTATGACGCCCATGAAAAGTGCCCTATTGAATTTGAACGTAATCTGTTGACCGGTACCGGAGTAAAACCCAATTTAGTGTATATTTTAAAGGCGCAATAATTCGAATACGCTTTTTCGGATTTTTATGAAACTGCGTACACGCATTTATAATATCCATGGAAAGACGTCTATTGATATTCGACCAAATCGGATGGCCAGTACCAGAATAATGCCCTATTTAGTGCATTTTATGTTAATATATAAGAAGTCGCGATAACTCAAATATGCTTTATTGGATTTTCTTGAAACTGTGTATACCCATTTAATGTACATGGGAAGAAGTCTACTGATATTGGACCAAATCGGTAGACCGGTACCGTAGTAAAACCCAATTTAGTGTATTTTAAAGACGCGGTAACTCAAATACACTTTACCGGATTTTTATGAAACTTGGTATACACATTTATAATGTCCATGGGAAGACGTCTATTGATACTGGATAAAATCGGTTGACCTGTTTCGGAGTTATGCTCAATTTAGTGAAAATTTTATGGTAATATACGTATTCGAAAGAATTTATTTAAAAAAATGAAAATCAGTTATCTTGACAACATAACCTTTTGTTTTACTGTGATTTCTAAGGCTTTGGCAATTAAAATACAGTTAGCTATGACAACACTATTGCTTTAAATGCGCTTATCCCATAACTGACCCAGGTGGCTGAGATGGTAACGTCTTGGCGTCACATTCTGGAGTTCCATGGCTCAAATCCCGAAACCGGCCAATTTGACTTTTTTTATATTCTGCATATCATAACTGCAATCATAACTGATTAAACAAAACATACTGGCACTTTGTTATATCAGTTTACCTGATTGTATTATTATTATTATTATTATTATTATTATTATTATTATTATTATTATTATTATAAGAGGGATAATCGATATAGGCTTTTACCAGTCAACGCTATCTAATCGTGGTATGTAATTCACGTGATTGATGTTAATAAATATAATGATTTAACTATTATGCTCTTAATTTTTAATTTCTGAAATAATTTTCGCGGGGATCGCTTGATTTTGTAGGTCCATCCTAGACGATTCATTTGTTTAGAATATCAAGTCCCACAGACGTATGAAATTTTCAACCTACACGGAAGAGGGATATTCAATATAGGCCTAAATATGGTCAAACATTGTTCGACTTGGACGAAACTCACTATGCAGGGGTTTTCTGGGCCAGGGAACTCGAATCTGAGATAGCTTTTACCAGGCGACGCTATCTAATCTTGGTATGTAGTCCACGTGATTTTGGTGTTAATAAATATAATGATTTAACTATTATGCTCTTAATTTTTAATTTTTGAAATAAATATAAATTATACCCCTTGTAAGGTCTATGACAAAGAATATGAGAAAGTATTTTCTCACACTGATACGATTATATTAGGCCGAGAATTAAATTTTAGACTATGCAGATGATGTTTATCTGTTGGGCGATGACATAAACACAATCGAGAGAAATGCAGAAATGTATGCAGGGATGTCGGATTGGAAAGAACTAAGTATATGTCCATGAAATGTCAAAATAATTCCATAAAAATATTAGAATAGGCTGTAAATCGCTCGAACAAGTGTATATGTATTCAAATATGTGGAAGCAATAATTGCAGACACAAATAATATTAAGGTAGAAGTTAAGTCTCGACTGAAAACCGGAAATCCTTGTTTTTATGCAATTCAGAAACTCTTATCTTCTCGTCCTCTGTCCAGAAATCTAAAAATAAAGGTTTATAAGACTATTATTATCCTGCCGGTCGTATTATCTTACATGGATGTGAGTCATGGTCGCTCGGGAAGAACCTAATCTGAGAGTGTACGAAAAAGCGGCTCAGGTAAATACTTGTACCTAAGAGAGAAGAAAATGGGGACTGGAGAAAACTGCATAACGACGAGCTTCATAACCTGTACTCGTCACCGGGTATAGTAAGGGTAATTAAATCACGGAAGATAAAATGGGCTGGGCATGTTGCGTGCATGGGGGAGGAAAGACGTATCTCAAAAGTATTGAACGGAAGACCCGAAGGGAAAAGACCACATGGAAGATCTAGATGTACGTGGGAGGAAAATATCAAGATAGATTTAAGGGAAGTAAGATTTGCGACGGGTGGTTGGATGAAGTTAGCTCAGAATACGGTTGAATGGCGGGCTCAGGTAAACGCGGCAATGAACCTCTCGGTTCCATAAAATAGATAATATTCCTTTACCTTTCTTAGGAATTGTCTATTGCCATTGAGTAAGTAAGTAGGTCTACTATAACATATAACTCTTTTTATGGTAGTAGTAATTTGTGCACTAAAGATCTTAGGCTAAATTTATTTTTGTCAAGTTGGCAGCTTGTATTTTCATAAAGAGATAAAAAAAAGTATTAAATATATTTTTCAAACTGACTTGGCGGCCGTGGGAAAAGGTGGGAAGCCTACAAGTTGGAATATCCGATATAGCCTGTAGAGTCAAGTACTTAATATGACGAGAGAATGCTTCAGTTGGAACAAATATTTGAGGAATTAATCCTTTCTGTGGTAGTTTCTATCAATAGAAGGGTAGTACAGAGAATGGAATTGAACCAATCACAGCGCAGCAAACCTGTACAATCTGTTTTGCAAGATAATTATTCACTGAAATGAATTTAATGAACTATGAGACACACTTAGGCCTATGTAAGCTAGAACGTAGGCTGAATATCAAATATCTGGTAAAGGAATTCTCCATTCAGTTTCTGTGGCCATAACATTTGCTTAGTGAATACCTAACCCCACTCCACCACAACAAGCTCTTAAAATAGCAAAGGAACTTACATGATTCAGCCAAAACGTATCACGATGCATGTCCAGCAGATTCCCTGGCATCTAATTGGCTTATTTAACACAACACAAATGCAAGAAAACCCTCGAAAAGTGCACAAATACACGACACACGCAAAGACACCGCGCGCGAAATTTTTCCACTGGTAACTAGAGATGGGGAATATTTCTTGTAACTGTTACTTTGTAACTGTTACATGTATGTAACGGTAACGACCTGTTACAAAAAAACAAAAGTAACGGTTACCAAAGCTCCTCCTAGGATATCTTATTTTCGTCTCAACCAAAGGTTGAAGCAGAAAATACTGAAAGGAGGGACCGACACAGACGAAAGTTTGCTATTATTTGGGGTGTGGGGTATGGAATATCCCAAAAATGGGGGTCGGAGGTCCTCCCCGGGGATTTTGATTAAAAAACGAGGGAAAAACAGGTCGTCCCTTTAGCTCCTCCCACTCGTGACATCTACATGTGAACATAGGCGCCGACTTGGGGGGGGGGGGCAAGGTACTTTCTGCCCCCCCAAGACTTAAGATTTTATCATGTAAGGCCTATGTATAGCTACTGAAAATCCAGCTCTTGCCCCCCCCCAGAAATATTTTCAAGTCGGCGCTTCTGCATGTGAATGGTGGAACTACTAGCAGTGTTAAAAATTCTGACCCCCCCCCCTTTTCTCCACTTCTTTTCCCCTTTCTTCTATTCAATCCGGGGTACGCCGTAGCGTATTGGTTGAGGCGCTGCGCTTCAAACCGGAAGGTCGCGGGTTCGATTCCCGATGAGGTCGTTGAGATTTTTCAATTGGCCTAATCATTCTGGTGGCACTATGGCCCTAGGGTCGACTCAGCCTCTAACAGAAATGAGCAATCGTAGGGGTAAAGGCGGCCGGTGCTGTCAGCCACCACCTTCATGTGCCGAGTGTCCAAAATCTGGGAGCCTCAAACTCCTCGAACCCTCTGGGCCTCCATGGCCTGTATAGGGATCACTTTACTTTACTATTCAATCCCTTTTCTCCTTTACCCTACCTATCTATTCCTATCCTTTAAATGTTCAACCTAAGGAGATTCGAACACGGGACCGCTAGCATATTACCCACTACGCCATCGAATAATCATTACAATAAAATGCGAAAATTCAACTACTTAAGTTTAGATATCTGCATGAAATGCGGAGAATTGCATTTGTGTGAAGTGTAATAAAATCCCTTTAGGCAGGCCTACAGGCTGAGGTAGATTTCGAAGTGCTTTTGGTTTAATTTATTGTCACTGTGCAGTTCTCTTCTTCTTTAGCCTTGGCATGATAAACCCGCAATAATAACTGCAAAAAAGAGGAAAGACCACTTTTTCAAACAATTAAATCTCGCCTTATATGAGAGCTATCGAGAAACTAGTTATTGATTTGCAGAGTACTCATCAAGAGCTTTTCAACGATACCCCACAAGACGTGGTTTCGAATTTCCATCCCCCACCCCTACTCGTACCCCCAAATCCCCCGAATCGTTAGTGTCACTGATAACTCCATAGGGAGTACTCTAATTTATTCCAACAAAGTTTCTCTATACTTCACAGGGGGCGAGATATATATATATATATATATATATTTAAATTTCAACCCCCTCCCACGACCCCCCCCACTTGGGCCAATATCGCTCATTAACTATTGGGCCTAGAAATAACATAATAAAATTTGGTTCAAATATCACTAAGCGTGTAAAGATATATAAATATTTATAGGAATTCTGTATGGTTTCTCCAAATTTCTCAGCAGCTCTCCTTTTCTCAGGATTTTTTTAATACTTTTATTTCTTTTATTGTTATTTTATTTTTTAATTATTTTTTATATATATATTTATTTTTTGTATTATTTTTAATTTATATTTTTTATTATTTTTATTTATTATTATTATTATTATTATTTTTATTATTTTTATTAGTTGTGTTGAGAAATTTGTGGGTGTCGTGCGAATGTAACTGGTCTGGAACAGAGTAACATATCCAGAATTACACCAGTTACATTATTTTCACCTGCTCCAGTAACTCTGACCTATTACTCTCATCTGCTCCAGCTACATGACCTGTTACTGTTATCTCTCCTGTTCCAGCTACCCTGACCTGTTACTAATACTTTCACCTGTTACTGTTACTTCCACCTGTTACTGTTACTTCCACCTGTTACAGTTAATTCTAATATTTCTGTTACAAGTGTTTTATCCGTGACTTTCGTCTCGTTCCGTTGCATCTGTGATTTCCAATATTTGAAAAACAAATTAATTTAAAAAAAAATAACAAACAATATTTTTATTAAATAAAATAACAAAGTATAAATAATAAAAAATAATTTAAAAAATGTAATTTTAATGTTCGCCCACTTCCAGATGAGCTAGAAACTTTAAATTTGGTACACACATAGCTTTTAGGCTCTAAACCACAGGAAAATTCCAAAAAGTAATTTTAAAAATTTTTAGTCCTAAAACCGAAATCAATGTTTGCCCACTTCCAGAAGAGCTAGAAACTATAAATTTGGTACACATATAGCGTTTAGGCTGTAAACCAAAGGAAAATTCCAAAACAGTATTTTTTTTACTTTTAGCCCTAAAACCCCCCGAAAAAGGGCTCGCTCACTGACATTAATGTTTTATTACTTCGAGATGAGCTAGAAACTTGAAATTTGGTACACCTATAGCTATTAGGCTGTAAACCACAGGAAAATTCCAAAATGTATTTTTATTTTTATTTTTATCTCTAAGAACTCTCGAAAAAGGGCTCGCTCACTGACATTGTTTTTTCACTTAGAGATGAGCCAGAAACTAGAAATTTGGTACACACATAGCTTTTAGGCTCTAAACCACAGGGGAATTCTAAAAAGTATTTTTTTTTATTTTTAGCCCTAAAACCCTCCGAATAGGGCTCGCTCACTGACATTAATGTTTCCCCACTTCCACATGAGCTAGAAACTTTAAATTTGGTACACATATAGATTTTAGGCTGTAAACCACAGGAAAATTCCAAAAAGATTTTATTATTATTATTAGCCCTAAAACCCCCCGAAAAAGGGCTCGCTCACTGACATTAATGTTTCCCCACTTCCAGATGAGCTAGAAACTTTAAATTTGGTTCACACATAGCTTTTAGGCTCTAACCCACAGGAAAATTTCAAAAAGTAATATTTCAAATTCATAGTCCTAAAAACGTCCGAAAAAGGGCTCGCTCACTGAAATTAATGTTTGCCCACTTCCAGAAGAGCTAGACACTAGAAATTTGGTACACATATAGCTTTTAGGCTGTAAACCACAGGAAAATTCCAAAAAGTAATTTTTTTACTTTTAGACCTAAAACCCGCCGAAAAAGGGCTCACTCACTGACATTAATGTTTTTTTCACTTCGAGATGAACTAGAAACTAAAAATTTGGTACACATATAGCTATTAGGCTGTAAACCACAGGAAAATGCCATTTTTTTTATCTCTAAGAACTCCGGAAAAAGGCCTCACTCACTGAAATTAATGTTTGCCCACTTTCAGAAGAACTAGAAACTAGAAATTTGGTACACATATAGCTTTTAGGCTGTAAACCACAGGAAAATCCCCAAAAGTATTTTTTTTTTTACTTTTAGCCCTAAAACCCCTCGAATAGGGCTGGCTCACTGACATTATGTTTCCCCACTTCCAGATGAGCTAGAAACTTGAAATTTGGTACACATATAACTTTAAGGTTGTAAAACACAGGAAAATTCCAAAAAGTATTTTTTTTTTACTTTTAGCCCTAAAACCCCCCGAAAAAGTGCTAGCTCACTGACATTAATGTTTTTTCACTTCGAGATGAGCTAGAAACTTGAAATTTGGTACACATATAGCTATTAGGCTGTAAACCACAGGAAAATTCCAAAATGTATTTTTTAAATTTTTATCTCTAAGTACTCCCGAAAAATGGGCTCGCTCACTGACATTAATGTTTGCCCACTTCCAGAAGAGCTAGAAACTTTAAATTTGGTACACATATAACTTTTAGGCTGTAAACCTGCGGCGGGTCGGTTGGAGTGTTGTATGGGTGGGCGCCAGATATAGATATACTATATCAAATTTATGTTTTTTTATTTTAGACCCTCCGGCAGCTTCAAGTCAGCTTCGAGCAGAATTCTCTTGTCTCAGAGCGGGAATGGTAGACGTGCAGACTGGTGATCCTCCCTTCATAGAAATAACGTTGCGTACAATTGAACAACAAACTTTTATTTTAATTAATTCAGCAATGTTCTTAATACAATTATTATAATTGTTACAATAATTACAAATAGTAATTATAGAAAATTGTTCTTGTTGCTTAGCTACGTAGAAAACTGATGGATTAGTGATTTACTAATGTCCAATTTATAAGCTCGTAATATAATCAAAGTTAAAATATTATGATGCTGACAATTCTTCTATGTCCAAAAATTACAGCCGTGAAAATGTTTAAGTATTGAAATTGTCGACTGAAAATTCTTCTAAGTCGGATAATTATATTCACGAAAAAGTTAGAGTATCGAAATTAGATACTGAAAATTATTCTAAGTCGAATAATTACGACCCACGACACTCCGTGGTAATACGGGAGCTACTAATCCCGTCTCCTCCCGGACCGATGAAATTCAAGTGGTCACTCCGACCGACGAAATTCAAGTGTTCACCCCGACCGGTGAAATCCAAGTGTCTTTTTTTGCTTTATAATAAATTAAACTAACTCCCAAAAACCCTTCTAAGGACGGCCCACTTTTCCCCCATATGATTATCCCACGTGACAATTACTCTATATCTAATTGGAAGTGACGAATCTTATCTATAGCCAATAGGATACCGGTGCATCACTAAGCCAACCTTCGACTTTCACTTCTGACAATACTAGGAACTCACTGACTTGCATTGTTTAAACTCCAAGGAAGTTCATATGATTACCATCAGTTTCCTTTGTACTAAATAATATTAATATTCTTACTTCTATTCATACAGCACTCAAGGTATTGACAGACCCATTGTCCATTCTCATTCCTTAACACACTTACAATAGAGGCTACTGTGTGTACTGTTATGTCTTTGTTCGAGAGAGATACCTGAAAGCTATTATGTGCGTTATTAGCACGGGGCTGGAATTACCCGGCTACCTGGTCAAGCTTACCATTTTCTATGACCAGTGCAAATTGCATTAAATACATAAATATTCAATTTGTTAATGACTATGAATTTTAAGAGATTTGTTAATAATTGCAATAAACTTTTCTCCAGATTATGCATATTTTGATACCAAACAAGCTACTGAAATATTATCATTTAATTAATTGTCATTTATATGAGCATAATCTACTTTATATTACTTTATATAGGCTGGGTTATTCTGGACTGCGTCAAACCATAGGAAAATTCCAAAAAAGTATTTTTTAATTTTTAGCCCTATAACCCCCGAAAAAGGGCTCGCTAACTCACATTAATGTTTGCCCACTTCCAGATGAGCTAGAAAATTTAAATTTGGTACACATATAGCATTTAGGCTGTAAACCACAGGAAAATTCCAAAAAATAGTTTTTATTTTATTTTTAGCACTGAAAACCCTGAAAAGAGGGCTCGCTTACTGACATTAATGTTTGCCCACTCCCAGATGAGCTAGAAACTAGAAATTTGGTACACATATCTTTTAGGCTGTAATCTACAGGAAAATTCCAAAACGTTTATTTTCATGTCGATAATCGATGTTTTTTACATCGATGGAAAACAACTGATGCTTTGCTACATTGATGTTTCTCCCCTACATCGATGTTTTTGTAACAAAAAGAAGATTAATAGGCTACCTTGGTTCTACAATATAATTTTATTTACAGGGGCTTATTTTCCCAAAACATTGATTTTTTACATCGGTTGTTTTCATGGAAATACTTCTGTTTATTTATGAAATTTGCCTAATTTTCTGATACCATGGCATTTTTTAAATTATACATCGATTTTTTTTCCAAATACATCGACGATTTAAGACCGATATTATTATCATATCGATGGTTATCTCCGATTTTAACCTCGATATTTTAACTATCGATTCTCTTTCCTAATTGAAAGGTTAATTTTACAACGGTTATTTGATTTCGGGGGTTCCTCCCTTGAGCCCCAGCCTTGGCTACGTCCCTAACGGGGGGGGGGGGAGATAAAAGGGTATTCCCCTACAAGTGGGAAGTGATCTGCCCAATAACTACGTAATATAAAAAAAAGTAACAGGTAACGGTTATAAATAACAGTTACTTTCGTGTAACTGGAACAGTAGCGTAACTGTTCCAAAAAAAGTAACTGGTTCCCATCTCTACAGGTAACTAACTCACTGCCCCGTAGATAGGAATGCTACTGTCGCAGAGTACAGTCATGATGAGAATTTGATGAAACACGTAGGTACGTCAGAGGGCTTAGACATCAGGAGGAGACATAAATTTATATAATAGGCCTACAGTAGGTTAATGGTATTTAAATGGCTACGTCATTTACGCTATATTTAACACGCCACGCAGAGGGCCCAAGTTCAAACCCTGGTCGGTGCAAATTATTTCCGGGGATTTTCCTCACCTGTGAGGCGAATGTCATGTAAAACTTGAGGTCTTTGTGGTCCGTAGACAACTCCACGCATTCTAGACTATGAGTGTGGCGTGTCTCGTGTTGTCTCGGAGGTGGCTCCGGCATTGGGCTGATCACTCATTCTGGGAGGCCAGCCAGCGTATTTGTCTGGTCAAAAAAGAATGCATGTGGTCCAAAGGTAGTTTTTTACTTCCTCTGCCCGTACCATAGGTACTATAGGTAGAGGAAGTATTGTTTTCGACCCCAAAATTCGAAGTTGAGTTTTTAGCATATATACACGTTTCAAGGCCCCCTGAATCCAAAAATACTATTTTTGGAAACATGTCTGTGTGTCTGTGTGGAAAATATCTGTGAACAAGCTAGCTCCAAAACGGAAAATCGTATGAAAACAAAATTTCGTATTTGGGTCAGGTACCTTCTGAAGATGTGAGGATATGATTGACGACTATTTTCTCTTATTTTTAAGGGGACTTTACATGAAGAAATTTTCGTTTTTCGCGATTTTCTCGAAAACGGCTCTAACGATTTTCTTTAAATATTGCACATAGGTTGCTTATACTAAGAGCTAAAACTTTTATTTGAAACATTTTTCCGAGAAAATTCTCTGAGGGTAGTTACAAGCCACCCACTGTTTGTAGAAAGTTTGTCTTACGTGATGAACAACTGAATTCGCGCTCTTTCACGGCCTCTTATTTTATATAAGAATGTGAAGTGAGAAAGATGTATTTGGCCATGCATAGAGTAAAGATGTATCTGAGGGAAATATTCGATAAATTTCGGAAATTATATTTTACGGCAGAAAGTTCAATAAACGTCTGCAGTCATTTGTTTTTTGTTTTTAAAGTTTGTTATATAGACTGCGCTTTTAGTCGCACCATTGAAAGAAGAGGTATTTATAGGATAATTAGCGTAAAATTGTGTCTTGCGATTCTGTACAAGGATATGTGAATACTGCTAACTTTTATTTGGGCAGAGGAAGTTATGTGACTTTCACATCAGATTTTTCTCCCAAGAAATCGCCGTCCTGTAAGGCCCGGACGGCGTGACCGCTTAAACGTCCCTAGAACGAGAGATGTTAAACTAACAGAAAGAAGAAGATTTAGTTCTAACATGCGGGTGGGAATTGTTTGAAACATTGTCTGGATCTTTCGTTAAGTGCTTGGGCCTACTATAAATAGAAACAGTCTAAAACAAGTTATAACCATAGGCCTTATCGTCCTAGGATAAGTAAAAACTACAACTCCACGGTGCTAGACTATGCTCTATGTAGTATCGCTGTGCCATCTACCACCCTCCTTGTTTCGATTTCATTAGGAGATGGCAACATGTCATTCCGGTTAAGAAGAGATCTCCGAAATTAGCCATCTTCAGAAATAACCCAATCACCAAGCAGAATTCTAAGTTTCTGTTGAAGCCTCGTATGTGAACAATTATTCATTTTGGTTGTATTTGAACTATTTACATTCTTCAAATGATGGAATTGGAATTTTTATCTCCTCTCCAACAAAGTTATCATATAAGGTCTCTCACCTCATCCGATATGCACCTCCCTCATCAAGTAGCTGTCCTCACGAAGCTGGGTGTACACAGCTCCCTACCTCATAAAAATCCAAGAAAGTGCCGTAGATGGAACAAGAGCTTAGAGGCAGCCTACGTAGTCAGCAACACTCTAGCCACAATTACACGCAGGCGATCTTGATACTAACTTACTTATGAATGAATGGTACTTTATAAGTTAGATCATCAAAATCCCACAAAATTATCTGTAATGGTATGAAAAACCATTCTTACTGCAATACGACAAGAAGACAAATATTGTATGTGTCCCACTTTAAATGAAAATATATTGTTAACCTACACATTTTCCTGTCCACAAAATCCACCTACATTCCAGTTTTTCTCCGGGACGTTGAGTCTAATGTCGACTGAGAAGCATCAAGAGCGCTAACAACATTCTCAAGGTGAAGGAAATGTAGGAATCAAAGAATTTTAAATAGCTGCAAGTTTCTATTTAATGAATATCCAAACTGAATGAAACCTTACTAGGAATAAGTCGCAAACTGTTTCTTATACTAGACTAAAATAGCTTTCATTCTTTTCTACCAATGTTCCAAGAGAAGTTTTGTACAATTCTTGTATGACAGTTTCTCCCAAATTCGTCGATATTCCTTTAAAAATGTGTTTTTTACCGATCTCTGTAACAAACGGTATTGCTGTAATACCCATACGAAAATCACAATTTCAAATTTGTGTGTGGAAAATCTCCAATAAGCCTGGAACAGTGGAAAATTACCACAGGGAAAATCAACGAACTGAAAAGTTTTCTCTAATTAGCTTGGACTGCATCCTCATTAACATTTTATCGCACAAAATACATCTACTCTTATACATTCAACGACCCTAAATAGCGCTTCGCGAGACATCGGGCATACTCGGCGATGTTCGTTTCTCTCAGACTAAACTTTCACGAAGAGTACAAAATTAGGAAAAACATTTCTTTGTTATATAAGGCATAAGGGTCATTCCATATTAAATCAACAAATTTTAAGAAATTTTTTTGCCGCACCACTTTTCCTTTTTATGAAATTTGGTAGGTGATGTGTACCAGTCTTCTGAACCCCAAAACAAATCTTGTTGTACCTCTAAAAAATTTTACTCCTGAGATATAGGCATTTGTTTCGAACACGAACAAGCAAAAATTGTAATTTCAGACCTATTTTCTGAGAGCCATATAATTTCTATTTGAATCAGTAGGATGATCAAATAGGGCTCATTGGAAAGCTTAAAGAATGGACTTAAGTATAAGCAGACGTTTTTAGGGCTCTAATCTTCGTTCGTGAACTGTCGTTTTGCGTAACTTTAGGCATTAAAAAAACAATGGACTTGGAGTAACAGGCCAATTTTTTTCCTGTTACACTTATGTATGAGGAGTATGTGTAGGAAAAGATTGAGCTGTTACTGGTGGTCCTTCACCCTGAAAAATTTGCTTAAACTTCGAAAAAAATGTAAATCGGGCTTCTTCTCGGTCCCAAAAAGTAATGTAGCTCCTCTATCCCTTCCAGTCACAAAATGATTTTGTTTTTATATTAAAGTACACTATAAGGGCTTCTCATCTTGGCATTTTCAGATTTTTTATCACCTGTCCCACATTACTTTTTGGGTCCGAGAAAAAGCCCGATTTACATTTTCTTCGAAGTTTAAGCAAATTTTTCAGGGTGAAGGACCACTAATAACAGCTCACTTTTTTCCTACACATACTCCTCATACATAAGTGTAACAGGAAAAAAAATTGGCCTGTTACTCTAAGTCCTTCATTGTTTTTTTCATGCCTAAAGTTACTCAAAACGACAGTTCACGAACGAAGATTAGAGCCCTAAAAACATCTGTTTAGACTTAACTTAAATCTAATTTAATATGCACAAATGAAAGTCCATTCTTTAAGCTCTCCAATGAGCCCTATCTGATCATCCTACTGATTCAAATAGAAATTCTACGGCTTTCAGAAAACATGTCTGAAATTACATTTTTTGCTTGTTCGTGTTCCAAACAAATGCCTATATCAAGATTTGTTTTGGGGTCCAGAAGACTGGTACACATCACCTATCAAATTTCATCAAAATCAAAATTGGTGCGGCAACGCCCATTTGTTCATTTAATATGGAATGACCCATAAGTGAAATGAACACAATGAACAAATATACTAATTTTATTTTTACTTACAATTTTCATAGCTCTGAACCACAAACATTTAAAATAACTGCCAGTGAAAATTTCTTCAAAATCCTGAAGTCAATTAATAATGGCAGGTGAAGTCGTGGGCACCAGATGTAATATATTGATAGTTTAACCTTGAAAGCAGACAATAAAAATTCAAACAAACCATGACTTCCCTTGAAAAATTATATAATTTCTGAGAATTACAATGAATTTATCAAATAAAATTCACATCATATTCATCTGTCAACAAAAAGTTGAGAAACAATATGTATTATGTGCTCACAGTTAGGTTTGGATCTGCATAATCGAATCTGAGATCGTTTTCCCAGGCGGCGCTTTATAATTGTAGAATCTACTCTAAAGCCAGAATTTTAGCTGTTTCATTAATTATTAATGGTTTAGTCTACGAATGATTCACGTGCAAGTGTTAATAAATATAATGCTTTAATAGTTATTACTAGGTATACTCTTAATTTTTATCTCGGACCATCCCTGTTTAATACATTACCAAATTCCATAAAGGCACTCCCTATAAATAAATTCAAGGCGACTCTTGATAACGGGCTGAAAATAAAGTATTTTATTCAGTACAAGAATTTATTGATTGTGATTACACAATACTGACAAGGGCATAGGGAAGTATGTAAAAATAAAAGGTTAGCACTAGAATTAGTTAATTGTTGAATCGTAGTAACAATACCCGGTACCCCCACTGAACTGTTTATTGTATTATTATTATCTATTGTATTATTCATTAATTTTTTATTGTATTAAAATTATATTATTATTATTGTACTTGTATCACTGTATTGTATTGTTCTGTATTGTACAACAAACTGATGAGACCAACTGCAACTCAAAATTGCTTAAAGGTCAATAAAAGAAAGCTATCTATCTATCTATCAGTCTGACAATTTACATTAAGTAGCTAGCTTTTTCAGAATGTAAATACACTATCTTAAACTCTGGTTTTACTATCTATTAAAGTATGTAAAACTCAACATATGAGTTTATTGCGTTAAACGGCTGGAGAAATTTTATTGAAACTTCGAATACATGTTTCTCATTGGTTGAATAAACTCTGTAAATGTTAAATCAATCCTAACACTCCCTTAATCCGCCTCTTCTGTGTGGGTAGTTACAACCCAGTAATATTTCTCTGTACACAATCGACATTCTTTTACCATTGTATACAAAGTTTTACGCATTTACCCACTAGAATCAAGTGAAGAATTTACATAAAACCACCCCTCATTAGCATCGGCAGACCACACACTTAATTCAGTACTGACTTCAAGGTCACCGAGAGGAATTTCTACACATAGATCTTTCTATTCTCTCACTTGTCAAACTACGAGACTACCTTGCCAGTGTGTGCATTCAGTTGAAACAGCCTCACACAAGATAAAGACTCGGTGCACAAATTACGTTAGGAAAGGTTGTTCCTTTCATGAATGTGTAGATAGATGTCTTTTGAGATGGCCTCTTTGGGAAAACTTCTTGCTACATATATCACACGAAAATGGCTTTTCTCCAGTATGAGTGAGGATATGACTTTTGAGATGCCCTCTTTGGGAAAACGTCTTGCTACATATATCACACGAAAATGACTTATGTCCAGTGTGAGTAAGCATGTGTTGTTTGAGACAGACTTTTCGTGAAAACTTCTTGCTACATATATCACACGTAAATGCCTTTTCTCCAGTGTGAATGAGCATGTGTGTTTTGAGATTCCTTCTTCGGGGAAACGTCTTGCTACATATATCACACGAAAATGGCTTATGTCCAGTGTGAGTGAGCATGTGGTTTTTGAGACAAGCTCTGTGGGAAAACTTCTTGCTACAAATATCACATGTAACTGGCTTATGTCCGGAGTGAGTGAGCATGTGTATTTTGAGTTCGTCTTTTCGGGAAAACTTCTTGCTACATATGTCGCACGTAAATGGCTTATGTCCAGTGTGAGTGAGGATATGACTTTTGAGATGCTGTCTTAGAGAAAACTTCTTGCAACATTTATCACACGCAAATGGCTTTTCTCCCGTGTGAATGAGCATGTGGTTTTTAAAACCCTCATTTCGGGTAAATTTCTTGCTACATATGTCACACGTAAATGGCTTATGTCCAGTGTGAGAGAGGATATGACTTTTGAGATTCTGTCTTTGAGAAAACGTCTTGGTACATTTATGACACGCAAATGGCTTTTCTCCAATGTGAGTGAGGATATGACTTTTGAGACTCTGTCTTAGAGAAAACGTACTGCTACATTTATCACACGCAAATGGCTTTTCTCCAGTGTGAATGAGCATGTGTGTTTTGAGACTGCCTCTTTGTGAATATTTCTTGCTACATTTATCACACGCAAATGGCTTTCTTCCAGTGTGAATGACCATGTGTGTTTTGAGATTGCCTCTTTGGGTATATTTCTTGCTACATACATCACACGCAAATGGCTTTTTTCCAGTGTGAATGAGCATATGTGTTTTGAGACTGCCTCTTTGTGAATATTTCTTGCTACATTTATCACACGCAAATGGCTTTCTTCCAGTGTGAATGACCATGTGTGTTTTGAGATTGCCTCTTTGGGTATATTTCTTGCTACATACATCACACTTAAATTGCTTTCCTCCAGTGTGAATGAGCATATGTGTTTTGAGATTGCCTTTTTGGGTATACTTCTTGCTACATACATCACACTTAAATTTCTTTTTTCCAGTGTGAATGAGCATATGTGTTTTGACATCCCCTCTTCTGGTAAATTTCTTGCTACATACATCACAGAAGAAATGTTTGTCTGGAGTACGAGTTAGCTGTTCACCGTTCCCAGCAGGTGAGTGTGATTGCATTAGCTGATCCTCTTCTTCTTTATTCATGTCAGAAATTCCTGGAACTTGGTCCAAGCTGTGAATGGTGCTGCATTCTGTGGAATCAATGTGGTCTATATTCTCACGTTTGAATTCTTGTGTGTGTATTGTCTCAAATGTGATTGGTACAGGTTCACGCTTTGGTTGTATCTCTTCCATGATTTCAATCTTGATGCACTCCGATTTAACTTCAGGCTCCATTCTGTATCATAGACACCTTACAATCAACACACTGTATTCGCTTAATGCGAGCTAAAATAATCTCGCTGGAAGATGTACGTTATGTATTATCTGAGAGGCAGTGCCTCGTGCTTCGAAAATTCAGGGGGTGCTCAATTTGCTGTGCGCAAACGCGTGTCTTTTCCTTCCACACTGCGCAACACGTCATCTGGGATGCAGATTCGGCGGGAGTTCTGTTGTTTGATGAGAAAAGTGATTTTCGCGTGATTTCAGTGCCATTATTCGAATATTTTAGAAGAAAACAGTTAAGTCTAGTATTTTTTAGTTAGTTAAATTCTGTTTGTTTTGTGTTTGTTTGTTGATCGATTTGTGTTTAATGCGAGAATCTTCAGAATATATAATTATGTGTCGGCTGAGCTAAATGTTTGTAGGTTAGGAGCATGTTATCCATATCTGGATCGTAACATTTAATTGGAAAAAATAACCTAGTGTTTTTATCGTTGCGAAAGGGGCAGACATCAGCAACTTACACTCCCATTCATAATTAAAAGGTAGGCTTACCCTTATATATATATATATGTATATATATATTTATTATTGTAATGTATTGATGTTTTAAAACCTAGACAATATTAGTGTCTAGGATAGGAACATAGGGAGAGGCACAAAATTGTATATAATATTGTGTTTATGCCCGAAAATATAAATTGATGAAATGGGTACAGAATTAAGAAAAAACTCCTACTTAATTATTTACCTCGATTATAGAGCCACCTCCTTAGTTGGAAAAATGTTAAATTGCGCAATATACATAGGATTAGTAAATATAATTTACTTTATTTACACATTTTAAGACCAGGTAGGCCTACAAACATGTACTGGTAACAATATAAATTTGAAAAAAAAGACATCAAAGTTATTATCATTTTTTAAGTTTTGGAAATACAAGCAGTTTGCTACGTTACAGTTATTAAGTTAACAAAATCGAGATAGATTATAAAATTGTTATATTTTAAAGAAAATAATGATGGCCTATATCCAACTTACTTTTCCTATGAAACTTTATGAAAAGAATTTAATGTAGAAAGTCTTTATTATATTCCTATTTTGGTATTTCTTTATGCCTAAAGATTATTATAGGCATATTCAGAAAATTTGAAGATATTCATATTATTTTATTTCATCCAAACATTTTTACACCATATTGAGGATGCATAATTAAAAAATAAATATATAGTGGTAAAAAAAATTGATAGTATTCTCCTTAGTATAATAAATTTTATGTAGGCCTACGCCTATCTACAAGAAGGACCGAGCATTAAATATATTTCAAGCAAAAAAAAAAAAATAATAATAATAAAACACTTATTTAAAATGTTCACTATTGAGAAAATGACAGTATATAATAATAGCCTTAGGGCTAATTATTCTGAGATTGATATTTTTCATACGAGTTTAGTATCTTGAATACGAGTTTTTAAAATTATTTTGAGATTATCTAGATGTATATTGTATTTAATTTTTTGTATTTTTCTTAAAAGCCTTCATTGTAATTAGGTTTATGCATCTTATGTTCTCAATGAAATAAATAAATAGAAGAAAATCGGCACAAATGTGCAAAAGATCAATAGGCCTAATTAATATTTGGTACACT
The DNA here is from genome assembly GCA_964059195.1 of Ectobius pallidus. NCBI lineage: Eukaryota > Metazoa > Arthropoda > Insecta > Blattodea > Ectobiidae > Ectobius > Ectobius pallidus. The sequence continues at coordinate 150,625 of CAXKWD010000404.1, forward strand.
CGCTAATCGAATAACTTAGTTCTGTTGTTGCATTCAGATACTTTTATGTGATATCTTTCATAGAAGTGATCACAGAGGAGCGCACATTCTGGACCGGGCTTGTAGTACAATAAAACTGGCCTTGATAACAGTATTAGCCTGAAAACAATTTATGTATGCACATACATAAGTATAAACATTTCTAATATTAGTAATATTTAAGCCGCGCACGGGAATGGGGCAAAGGAAGATGTTCTCTTTGTTGAAAAACACATAGGCTACTAAATCGTCCTTAATGCTGCCATTGCTTCCCGGATGACGTCATGCACAGAAACCGATTTTCGTCCTTTGCGAATGGCGCTACCTAATAGCATATCTACGTACCTTGTCGAAAATAAATGATAGCGATATGTCATTTATATAGTGACAATTTTGACGGATTCCGGAATTTACTTTCATTTTCCGAAAATATATAATTCTAACTCAACGCATTTAAGCTTATGCATGTGCGTCTGTATATTCCAGAATATTCAGCAATTTTACTAATACTTGACATACGGGTTCCTCATTGGTCGACTTTCATTGTAGTGTTAAATAAAGCCCAGTGTACCCTTAATGCACCCCTTTTGTGTGAGGGTTGGTAGTTTCTACCCCACAATACTTTTAATGTAGAAATCTAAATTCATTTACAAAATCCCATTGGCGGGGACCATTTTTTAGAACCGAGATTCTCTTCATAAAACATTTATATCACAAGAATTTTGTTATAGGAATATAGGTAGATGTGTGGAGAGGAGATGTCTCGGCAAATGGTCCAACCCACCCGCCCCAATTGATTTATATCACGATCTAGCGAAAACTCCCTTCTTCTCCACCATTTTTCGGTCCTCGTGTTCCTTGATTGGACGTTGGACGTCATATCGCTAAAAAAGATAATAATAATAATTTATTTCGTCCATTTCATCAATAACATGTACTAAGTACAATTGATATCAGACACGTCAATACTTACTATGACATATTATAAATAAAAAAGTTAATAAATATTCTTCATCCACATCCATCCACAAGCTGCTCACACCATAGGCGTAACCAGGCCGACCATATGGGGGGGTTATAACATCCGCGGGGTCTGGCGAGTATGGAAGGAGATGCAAAATAACAAGTTTTAAGCTTCCGGGGGTCCGTCCCCGGAAAATTTTAAAAATTAAGACGCAAAATAACGAGTTTTAAGCTTCCCACGCGTTATACTTGTATTAAGCAATTTATGGGCAGACTTAAAAAAATTATACAATTTTCCTTTTTTTAATCAATGGGGGGGGGGGGGTTCAAACCCCCAAAACCCCCCCTCGCTACGCCTATGGCTCACACTAACATTAAAATGTCCTAGTTGTCTTGGTTCGTTCTGATTCATTCACATCCACACACCAACACAAAATTTTTAAATAAAACCTACTCTAGTATCCTAAATAAAACCCTAATGCCATAGTTAAATTATCAACTAATACTATGACAATGTATAATTCTACTATTTTTACCTGGAGTATCACTAACAATTCCCACTGCTTTATTTTTTTCCACTGAATTTCCACTACCTATTCCCCTGCCTAAGATATTCCTCCACTGAGTAGAAACAACCATTTATCAGAGATTTCTTTAATTCCTTTCTAAAATTCTTGGCTATTTGTATGTTTTTTATGCAAGAAGGCAATTTATTGTATAAAACTGTCCCGTTATACTTAAAGCTATTTTTAAAAAGCGTACTTTTATGCCAAGTGCTATGTAAATTAGATTTGTTCCTTGTGTTGTGCTGGTGTACCTGTTCGTTTGAGAGAAAGCTGTTTAGTTGGTTTCGCGTTTGTATAAGCACCTCATTAATGTACATTCCCGGCAGTGTCAGTATATTTAATTGCTTAAATAAAGGTCTACAGCTATTGTTTCTGGGTACATTGAGCATTATTCTTATTACTTTTTTTGCATTCTAAATATTCTGACACTATGATTTGATTTACCCCAAAACATTACTCCGTACATCAAACGGGAGTGAAAGTAAGCAAAGTATGCAACTCTGAGGATTTCTAAACTGACCGATGATCTGAGGCTGAAGATTGCAAAACATGTTTGTGCAAGTTTTTTTGCTAGGTTTTCCACATGTGTGTCCCATTCCAAATTACTATTTACCCAAACGCCTAGAAATTTTGTGTTTGTTTCGTAATTTACAGGTTCACTACCTAGGAGAACAGCTGGAAACAATTCGTTTTTATTATTTTTGTTTTTAAATTCTATTACTATACTTTTATTTGTATTAATAATCAATTTATTATCGTTAAACGATGAAGTAATCAGTTTTGTCACATTATCAGTATTTGTAATTCTTGTATATTATTCCCTGAGACTAAGAAATTGGTGTCATCAGCAAATAATGATAATCCCATATTTATGTTGCTATTTTGCTCCATTAAATCCCCTAGATCATTAATGTACAATATAAAAAGCAGGGGCCCTAATATAGATCCTTGTGGAACTCCCTGTTTTATAAATTGTAGGTTAATGTGTTTGTACTCCCTATCTTTATCATCAAAATATTTCATTTCAACTAGTTGATTTCTATTTTTTAGATAAGATTCAAACCAATTTAGCGGGATTCCTCTTATACCATACTTGGACAGTTTCCTGACGGGTATATCATGGTCCACAAGGTCGAAGGCTTTAGATAAATCCAGAAATATTCCTATACGTGGTTCTCCTTTGTCTAGTTTATTATAAATATTTTCGATAAGATTTTGCAATGCTGTGATGGTTGATTTCCCTTTTTGAAACCCACTCTGTGCATTTGTTATGATGTTATATTTGGAAATGAAGGATGTAAGTTTATTATGTACTACTTTCTCTATAACTTTTGCAAATACTGAAAGCAACGATATAGGCCTATAATTACCTAAGTCTGTTTTATCTCCTTTTTTATATAATGATTTCACCTTAGCAGTTTTTAAAACATATGGGAAGGAGCCTTCCATTAATGACATATTTATTAAAAAGCACAGAGGTTTTACTAAATGGTTAGAACATTTCTTTAATAAGAAGTTTGACCATTCATCAAGCCCACAAGATTTTGATATTGAATTAGCTTACAGGTCTTACCTACAGAATATAGAGGAGAATATATCGCAAAATACCAACCAATTTTGGAATTTTATAAAAAGTAAAAGAAAACAACTCAAATCTAATGTAGAGATGGTATTTAATGGCCAATCTTTAAAAACAAATGTTGAAATTGCAAATGGATATGCAGACTATTTTAGATCAATATATTCACAAACCAAATCTATATACAATCCAATGTTTAATGCGAACAATAGCGAATTGGACTGTTTTGATTTGAAAAATATAACTATCACAGAAGTGAAACAGGCCATAAAACAGTTAAAATCAACAAAATCTTCTGGGCCAGACAAAATACCCACCTATATTTTTAAAGGCTGTGGAGAAGCATTGGCATATCCACTAACCCTGATATACAATAAAATACTTGAAATGAGTATTTTTCCAGATGCGTGGAAATTTACTAAAGATACACCCATTTATAAATCAGGAAATGCGAAATTGGTACAAAACTATAGACCCATTGCAATTCTATCAACACCAGCCAAAATATTTGAAAGCATTTTACATAAACATGTTTTCAATCATGTTAAAATATCAATCTCATCAAAACAATATGGTTTTATGCCTAAGAGATCAACAATTACCAATCTATGTAACTTCACAGAATACATATCATCTGAATTAGATTCGTACAAACAAATTGATACTATATATACTGATTTTCAGAAAGCTTTTGATAAAGTAGATCGTGACCTCCTGTTAAAAAAATTAATCTTTTATGGACTTTCCCCAAAATTACTTAAACTGTTCAGTTCATATTTAAACAGCAGATCCCAAATAGTCAATTATAAAGGCCATTTTTCATATAAATTTACTGTCAATTCAGGTGTTCCTCAAGGATCAAACCTGGGTCCTCTATTATTTTTATTATTTGTAAACGATTTGCCTGATATAATTCTGTATTCAAATGTGATAATGTTTGCTGATGATGTCAAATTATATAAATCTATAAATTCAGCAGAAGACTGTTATAATCTTCAAACTGATATTAATTCAGTATCAAAGTGGAGTACAGATAACAAATTACCACTTAATATTAAAAAATGTGAAAAAATGACATTTGCAAGATGCAAAGAAACCATTAGATTTGATTACAGCATTGACAACATTTTATTACTTCAAGTAAGAAGTAAAAAAGATCTAGGTATTGTTTTTACTTCTGATCTAAGATTTAATGAACATAGAGAATTAACAGTTAGGAAAGCATTGGGAATCCTTGGTTTCATAATGAGAAATTCATACATGCTAAGCCAGGAAACATTAACTCGTTTATATTATTCTCTCGTTAGACAAAATTTGGAATATGGATCAATCATTTGGGATCCGTTTACTGTAAAGAACAGAAAAATGATCGAAAAAGTACAAAGCAAATTCCTCAAGTTTTTAATGTTTAAAGTTTGTAGCTTTTATCCATTGTATATGAATTATGATAAACTCCTGGAAAATTTTGAATTCCAAGCTTTATCACATAGAAGAGCATGTCAGTCATTAAGTTTTTTTGTATAAAATAATTAATTCCCAAACCTTATAGAAAGAATTTATATATATTTGTACCCAGTAAAAATAGTAGCTTAAGAAAAATATTTTTTACTCCTAGAGTAAACACAGACTTGCACGAAAATTCACCAATAAACAGAACTTTGAATAGGTACAATCAAATCCACCCACTTAATATTGATATATTTGGAATGAATCTTAAACAATTTAATTCTGCTGCAAGCCAACTGTTAAAACTTGTCCAAAATGGTAATTCATAGGAATCTGTGTGTGAATAGTAATACCATATATGATATTGTCAACTAACATATTTTAATTATTTGTTTTACTCTTATTTAATTCTTATCTTTCTCTACATTCTTCATGCTTGCTTTCTTCTTATCTCTCTTTTCCTCTTTACTCTCTCCTATTCTCTTTACTTCTTAGCTTACATTGGTCATTATCCTAACTTTCCTACTGTTTATTATACCTACTTCATATTTGTGTTATTGTAAGTACATGATGTATTGCTAGTGTAGTCATGAACATTGTAATTGGGTGTATACCTGTAATGTTTATTCTTGATTAAATAAATAAATAAACTTTTCATACTATTAATTATTCTACTTATTTCCTCCTCGGAGGTAGGTGTCATGAAAAAGGAGCTATGAATAATATTAGTTTGTGATGTGTTGACCCTTGTACTCCTATTATTATTGTTCATTCTGCTCGCAATATTTATGAAGTAGTCATTAAAATTTTCAACTAGTTTTATACGCTCTTTATCATTAGTAGCAAAGCAACAGCTGTCATCATCACTATAGTTCCCTATAGTTCTTGCATAATTATTTTCCATATGGATTTAGATTTATTCATTGAGTCACTAATAAATTTTTCATGATATTGTTTCTTGGCCAATTTAATAACCTTGTTATAAGTTTTCTTATATTTTCTAAAATAACTCAAGAAATTTTCAGATACATTGTTTTCTTTGATTACTTTACTCAGAAAACGCAATTTATTACTTGATATTCTGATGCCTTTGGTTATCCACTTCCCTGAATGATTAACATTAACTTTAATCCTTTTTATTGGTATTGCTATATTTAAATAATATGTAATCGTGTCTGAAAAATTCTTAAAAGCTATATCTACATTTGATTGCCTCCATACATCCGCCCAATTTTCTTTTGCTAGAAGGTAATTTAAATAGTTAATATTTACTTTGTTAAAATTTCTGGAGTACCTATATTTACATTTTCTGTCAATTTTAAAAAACTTTACAGAATAAGCTAATTATTTGACCACGATGATCGGATATACCAGACTCAAAGTTTTCAATTTCAAAATTGAACAAGTTCGGATTAAGAATTACCTGATCTATGGCACTGTTTGAGTTTGGAGTGACTCTAGTTGGAGTATTTATTATAGCTTCTAGTCCATAAGGTCGAATTAGATCAACCAGTTTCTGTTTACAGTGACTATTTCCCAAAAAATCCACATTTAGATCTCCAGCAATAATCGCATTTTTTTGTGTGTAAAACACCATTTTAAATTTTTTTCTAGTTTACCTAAAAAAACTTCTAAATTGCCACTGGGATTTCTATATAGGCAGATAATCATTGTATTCTCTTCTATTTCCACAATGCTACCTTCAAAGTGTTCATCACACATCATATGGTCAAAATTTGAAATCTTTTTTGCTTTTAAGCTTTCTTTTACATAAATGCATGTACCCCCATTATTTTTTGTAAGCCTGCAATACGTAGTTTTCAATTTGTACCCTGGTAGTTTATAGTATTCGTTTTCATTTGGTTTTAGCCAGTGTTCAGTAAAAGCCAGTACATCCACATCCACATCCGACTATCACACATATGTTTAATGCTTCCCTCATTACCTCAGCTTTTCCAAACTTGTGGAAACAAGCATTAGTACGCCCTCTGCCCAAAGACTACCGTCCCATAAGCATCCTTCCAATTCTGTCTAAAGCTTTGGATCGCATAGTACATAAACAACTTACCAAATACTTGAACGACCACAAGCTTTTAAACGAATATCAATCAGGTTTTAGAACGGGACACAACACAAACACCGCATTGCTGAAAGTTACTGAAGACATACGTGAGGCAATTGACAATCGACAACTGACAATATTGACTCTGTTAGACTTCAGTAAAGCATTCGACTCTGTAGACATCGACCTGCTGTTACTCAAACTAAAATCTCTTAATTTATCGGATAGTGTTTTCCGGTGGTTCGGGTCTTACCTTTGTGGGCGCCGACAATCAGTTTTAGGTTTAATTAGCTCTGCTCGCTCTCCCTGGAGAAATTGTATGGCCGGTGTTCCGCAGGGGTCCGTTCTGGGTCCCCTGTTATTTACTATCTACATAAATGACATTACAGACACTATTAACCATTGTAAATTTCACCATTGCAGACGACTTACAGATTTACACGCACACTACTCCTGAACTGTTGTACGATACAATCGACAAGGTAAACAACGATCTAAGTTCTCTCTCACTCTAGTCAGCCAAATATGGACTCAAACTAAATCCTGAGAAGACAAAGACAATCATCATTGGTCACCATCGACTACTAAATACCATCGATCTAAACGACGTCCCTTCGGTCAAGCTAAACGATATCGCTATAAAACACACGGATTCTGTAAAAAATCTTGGAGTTTATATTGATAAGAACCTAAGCTGGAATGTTCATATTACAGAGCTATGTAAAAAAATCTCTTCTATAATCTATTCGTTTATGCGCTTTAAAAATTTCCTGCCATTGAAATTAAAAAAACATTCTTGTTTACACACTCGTAATGCCACATTTCGATTACTGTGACACCCTACTTTCAGACTTAAACATACGAGTAAATCTATCACAAAGACTTCAACGACTTCACAATGCTTGTGCGCGTTTTGTCTGTAATGTACGTCGATATGATCATATTTCACCCTCTCTGGAGTTCTTGTCTTGGCTACCTCTTCATGAACGCAGAAAGCTACATTCTCTTTCAATTCTTTACAAACTACTTCACACTAAAATTCCTCCTTACTTGGCCTGCCGTTTTCACTACCTATCAGATTATCACGATCTCGGAACAAGATCCCATCTGAACACTACCTTATCTATTCCCCCACACAATACTGTATTTTATTCTTCATCCTTCACTGTCGGGACAGCTTGTCTGTGGAATTCCTTACCTGAGGATATAAAAGGCTGCCGAACACTCAGAACGTTCAAGATAAAGTTAGTTGATCACTTGACCACCAACCATTAACATTTATATTATAAACTACTTTCATGTTAAAATTGTTGCTTTTGTATTAGTTTCATTAATTTTTATTTCACTTTTCTTCCTTTCCTACCAATTATTATTATTATTATTATTTTTTTTTTCCTTTCACTAATTTGTTCTACTTACAATGTCGAATTTTCATTATTAGGCTATAGTGTAAAATAGTCTTAATTAGACTATAGTTTTCACCAACATAGTCTACACCTATATAATATAATCATGTTTCTCTTTTTATTAATAATGAATCTCTCTTTATTTTAACCCTATTTTGCTACATAGCATGTTAGGGCTATAGTTAATACATAATGAAACAAAACTTACTTTCTAGCAATAAAAGATATAATGAGTGGAAACTTGAAATTAACTACTTAGGCTTATCTGTCATCCAGCTAATATAAAACTATAAAAAACTTAAGGGCTATAGTAGAATACAGAGCATATACTTATTATTTTTTATTCTTAATTAGATTATTTGGTAAGGTTTGAATGTATCCACCTCTGGTTAGTGGAAGAGAAGGCCTTAAGGCCTTAACTACACCAGAGGGAAATATAAATAAATAAATAAATCCTTAAGATTTTCCTGTAACATAACCTCGAAGTTGCTTATTTTATTTCTTATACTTTGAATATTCTGGTGGAAGATCTTTAAATCACTTGGCTTATTTTTATTATTATCACTATTTATATTACTATTATTACTCTTATTAACGGTGCTGGATTTGTTTCTATTTCTAACGTTATGGGTTATATTTATTGCTTGGTTATTTAAACTCAGCCGAGGTCTTTGCGTTTTAAGTCATTCAGTGGGACCATCAATCTTATATTGTGGATGAACAGTGTGACAAACCTCTAAAGGTACAAGCCAGTAGCTGCTTGGAAGAAATGGTGGTTTTGCTATTCAGTATATTGCTCCTTAACTAACATAAACGTTCCTAACCTAACAAAACATCGGAGGTGTTCAGTATGACGTAATTTGCCTTGAAATCGAACAATAAAGTTGTGAAAACAGACGTTACAACTGGCACACGCCATATTTGTCGTCTGCTGCTACTATATAGAAGAAGGACAGTTGGTGACCGTGCATCCCTCATAAACAAAAAACATCACACAGTCCGTGGAAATGTGAATATCGCGCGAATAGGTCCGCGTCATTGGAATTAACTTCCATAAAGGAACACTGCAAACAACAGAGCATTCAACACCCTCCATTTAGTAAGCTCGAACTTTCCAAACAATTGTCAGTGACGGTGTGGAGCCATCACCTGTATGAACTACTCCACTGGCATGTAAAATATTTGCCTATTTCTACGGTAAAAATATTGTTCCTCATGTGCATCTGGTAGTGACCCTGCTCTGTCAATTATCATGATCTTGGTCTTTTCCTTATTGATCGATAAGCCAAGCTTCTTGCTTTCTTTCTTGGATTCTTCATTTCAATCTATAATTCTGTGATAGCGTGGTATCATCAGCGAATCTTACATTAATGATTCTTCTCCCACCAGTTCAGCCTTCAAGGGTTCTTCTCATGACATATTCTCCATGGATGTTAAACAGAACTGGTGATAGAATACACCCTTGTCTTACTCTCTTTGGAGGTCATCTTATCAAAGTAGAGATAAGGTGATCTGAAACACCCATTCCACAGGAAACAAAGTACTAAAGGGTGTTGAACTCTCTGCATTTCTCAACTAGTTTTCTGACAATAAGAATCATATGAAGCTTGCTCTGGTCGTATTTCTTTATCTAAATACGTTCTTAGACGTTCATGGATGATATTTAGAAGAATCTTACTGGCATGTGATATCAACAAAATAGTTCTATAACTCTCACAATGATGTGTATTACCTTTCTATTGCACATAGTCCAGTCATCACCATAGAGATATTTGAGGGTAATCGGAAGTTCTGTCTGGAGCTGTGAAACAAACTCTGGCTTAGCTCAGTCGCTAGTGCAGTGGCACAGATAGCCAAAGGTCCTGGTTTCAAATCCCAGTATCGAAGTTATTTTCTTCTATCATATTCTCAATCTAATTTTGAGTGAAACCCTCGGATAAATGTTTCAACCCCTTTCATATTATGATCTATTTTTAAATCTGTATTATTTGACTAATTTTAATCAGTCTTCGCTCACAGAACCTATAGATCTGGGAGAAAGTTTTGGGCAAAAATAATTTTGAAAGAAATCACCCATTAAATTTTTCAACCCCTATTATAAATCCCCTGTCATAAAAACGAATGCAGAATTAAATATTTCCATACGATGACCCATCGACACTGTTTTATCCTGCATCATCTTCTCTGAATCTCAGCATGCAAAGTAGTGGAATTTGCATAGTTGACCGTTCACACCGCATGATGGCGTTAGCTCTGACATCACTGGCCAAACCGTCATGTGCTGGTTGCATGCGTAGGTATTACAACATAAAGGTTTAGCTACATTCAGTATGTTAAGACGATGCATTTAGGGTGTCCATTCTTCCTGTTCTTCCGAGGACAGTCCCTTTTTTGGCAAAATGTCGAGCTGTCCAGAAAATTTTATGGAGAATGCCCAAATATTGCGCTTGGCCACTGTTTTTTGTTCCTAATTTGCACCGAGTATATTGAAGTAAAAGTAAAGTAAAGTAAGAAAGCATTCCATAGATTCCATAAAAGTCTGATGACTATAGGATGTGGAACTTGTCAAAGCATTAAACAAAATTACATTTATAAACTAATTAAAAGGCTTAAAAGGCCCGGCGTTGCCCAAGTTTTTCATTTTGTAATTGGAAATTAACTTTCGAAGGACTTTCGATTTTTAAATTCTAGGTCCTAATCATCATCATCATCATCAATTGCTCCACAGCCCACTTTGAGCATCGGCTTCCCTTAGAATATTTCTCCAGGCGTCTCTATTTTTCGCGACATTCCACCGTCCCTCGACTTTCAACTTGTGATAATTTTTATCCTCCTGTTACGATTGTAATCCATAGTAACCAGTTATTCTACTGAAATTCTCTCCATTGATTTCAAACTTAGATCCCACTGATGATTTCCCTTGAAGACTGCTTATGTTGTTGTATAAATTCAGCATTGTATAGGTTATGGAGTTGCAGACGCCACCTTACAGTGGAGATGAGGACCACAGAGTATAACTCAGCTCTACACTCTGCCAGGTGGCACTAACATAGCATTGGATATGACGACCTGGCTACGCCTATGGACTTGCCGTTTTGGGACAAAGACGAGGCTAATTAGTGAGCCTTTTCAATGTGGATAAGTCATCATCAGCTACATTTTGAGCTCTGTCTAAACTGTTGCAGATAAGGCTTTGGTGCTGCTTTGTTTTGTGAGTGGCCGTGCAAAATGAATGAGTTTGAGAAAGTGTTTGTCTCATTACATGAAGATATGTAATGTAAATGTAGAAATGTATTGGCTATTTTAACAGATTGCTCATGTTGTGAGAACTGGATTATAAGTCCACAAAATGATGGTGTGAGGAGAGTCCTTGCTAATTCCCAATTTTGTAGTGTGAGTCGCCGATCTTGTGTTCAAATCTTTTGCACTTTCTCGATCATTCCTGGAAGCGTCTGAGGATGAGCTGTGTTTGCGTCAGCCCTCGACAGACAGCAATCCCTAATAAATAGCAGAAGCCACTGTGGTCATATGGTCTGTAAGATTCAGTAGACTGCAGATCAGAGAAACCTCAACCTTCGTGCCCATTACTGGCAGAGTCATCAGGATAAAAGGGATTTCAAAGCATAAAAATGTACTGTGTGTACTGTTTAGTACAGGATGCAGAAGCTGCAAGGGTGGGGAAGGACTGACAGTGGGCTCTGAAAAACCTCCTGTATATTCTGAATGAAATCTTCCAAGATGTGGCAGGCAGTTAGCGTCGAATGCTCACAACTGTGACAGGAATCTCATTAAGATAACTTAAATGGAACATAATTATGACAACAATTGGAAAAAATCAGAGAGCCAACGGCAACTCTGCAAGGACCAGAGCTGGTCATGAAGGGTCTTTGCTACTTTAAATCAAGTAGAATTGTCATTATGTGACACGCAATATTTCATATGTAGGCCTAGTAAATAGGTTATGAAAATGTGTATATAACTTGGCAAATTGAGTTGTGAATATAACACCTAAATATATAACCTAAAATTTCTTGTACATTTTGCAATACAAAGGTCACATGGCTTCGTCAATTTTCTTACTAAATAATCTAAATCTACCAATAGTGATTATTAGCAGTGATCTTATCAAGGTTACTGGACATTTTGTTGGATTTTGTTACTTAGGGCAGTAGAATGTGTAAATAAATGTTGCAAAATATGTTGCACAAACTTTCTCGCATATACGTGTTAAAGGCTAGCAAAACCAAAAAAAGTAAAATATAGAGACAATTAAATCTTATTTATTACATTTTCATAAAACAAACTAGAACGGAAAGCATCAGGGTCGATATTTATGTTCAATAACACGTTTTATTAATCCATCAGGCATGGAGGCGACCAAAATATGTTTGCACTGGGACAAATAATATACAAAGAATAGTGCACTGTAACTTTATTATCATTACCCCAACAAAAACATACAAGTTTTAATAACAAAACTAGGAGCAGCACCCAACTTCCACCTGTACACTGTGGGAGCGGGCGAAATACTAAAATGGCTGCCGCGATGAAGGACTGCGCGCGCATGCCAAGCATTTAACCTTCAACAAGCACGCTAAATCCCAAACATACTCCCACCCTTGATCTGTCTAGATCAACTCACAATTTAATGAATCAATAACTCCCACCCTTGATTTATCCAACAATAGATGTTTATGTTAAATGCTTTTACCGTGAAATAATAATAATGTTAATAATAATAATGATAATAATAATGATAATAATAATAATAATAATAATAATAATAATAATAATAATAATAATAAAATCAGGTAAACTGATGTAACAAAGTGCCAGTATGTTTTTGTTTAATCAGTTACCATTGGAATTATGATATGCAGAATACAAAAAAAAAAAAAATGTAAATTTGCCGGTTTCGGGATTTGAACCATGGAAATCCAGAATGTGGGGCCAAGACGTTACCATCTCGGCCACCTGGGCCATTTTAGTGGTCTAGTTGGATAAGCGCATGTAAAGCAATAGTGTTATTTGTCATAGCTAACTGTATTTTCATTGCCAAAGCCTTATAAATCACAGTAAAACAATTGACTATGTTGTCATGATAACTGATTTGCATTTCATAAGTTCTTTCGAATACGTATATTACCATAAAATAGGCACTAAATTGAGCATTACCTCGAAACAGGTCAACCGATTTTATCCAATATCTATAGACGTCTTCCTATGGACATTATAAATGTGTATACCAAGTTTCATAAAAGTCCGTAAAGCGTATTTGAGTTACCGCGTCTTTAAAATAGACATTAATTTGGGTTTTACTCCGGTACCGGTCTACCGATGTGGTCCAAAATCAGTAGACGTCTTCCCATGTACATTATAAATGGGTATTCAAAGTTTCAGGAAAATCCAATAAAGCATATCTGAGTTATCGCGACTTCTTATATAATAATATAAAAGGCACTAAATTGGGCATTATTCCGATACTGGCCAACCGATTTGGTCGAATAGCAATAGACTTCTTCCCATGAAAATTATAAATGCGTATACTAAGTTTCATAAAAATCCGATCAAGCGTATTTGAGTTATTGTGCCTTTATATAGAAATTGGGTTTTACTCCGGTAACGGTCAACAGATTAGGTTCAAATTCAATAGGCTACTTCTCATGTACGTCATAAATGCGTACACCAAGTTTCATGGAAATCCGATTCAGCGTATTTGAGTTATGGTGCGTACAGACGCACGGACAGACATTTTTTCGTCCCCCACACAATCTCATAAAGTGCCATAGGGTAAGGTGGTACATTTTCGAACATGGTACAATTCTGAACGGACTAAGATTTTTATCCATTTTGGGGTTTCAAATGTTAGCCAACCTCTTTTTAAAAATATAGCGTCCATACTGATTGTTTTGTTGATCTGTATCCGCGAGAATGATGTTCCGAGTTGTCTCATTCGGCCATAAAAAATTATTTTCCAACCGAAGGTAAGAACTCCATGCTTGAAAAATGGCACGTTATAAAATTGCTTATAATTCCACGTTGTGTTACTGGAATATATTTTTGAGGACCAATTTTTAACTCATACCAACAAATAGCGTAGTCTTTAATACGTAAGTCATTTGCACAACAATGGTCATTCGTGAGCGGAATTTCAACAATGTAGTAATTTACAAAAACTAGCTCGAGGTACAAATTCGAACAAATTTTAGGTACAATTTCGAACAGTACTTTAACCCGCGATTGCTTGCTTAAGACTTGCATGGAAAAGCTGTTTTGCTGTCACAGCATTCTGCATGTTTATTATTATTAACTGTGCAAGTCAAATATAAAAGGGTGGTATTCATATATCTCTCAACAGTGGTATTATTTCAACGAAGAGTTATAAACTAAGACTTCCTCTGTAATGTTATTTCATCTCAGCATTTATGCAATACACAATAGCCTGCAGCTGTTAAGTATTTTTATTATTGCTCTTGATGTTATAACAGACCGTCTTAATGGTCTAGTGGTTCCTGACTACGGACCCTCAAGTCTGGGTTCGATCACCGATACCTCCTCGGATTTTTCTGGTGCATTCAGCCTCTTGACACCAACAAAAGAGCTAATTCATAAAGAAGTAGCGGCTCCGGTTCAGTAAGCCATCAATAACTGTCGTAGGATTCGGCATGCTGACCACACGCCCCAATCCTGCCATCTGCCTATTCAAATCGTGTTACTTCATTATTACGCTCATATTATTGATAAATAATAATACAAAAATGTAATATTTGGAAGAAAGCAGTTCGTTCGTTGAAAATGCCACTGTTTGAAATAGTACCCAGTGGTATTTAGAATTGTACCTACTGCGGTACATTTTCGAACGATATTCTGGAAATGAAAGTTTGATTGCCATGACCAATTTTACAGCTGTTTGACTTCCATATTTTTGTGAAGGGTCAACTACATTGCCAACTTTGTGAATACAATAGAGTTGAACTTGTCTTACGTTTATTGTGTTCATAAAATAAGAATATTTGTGAAGTGTTCGAAAATGTACCACCTTACCCTACTGGCAAACTTGGGGTTTGCATAGCTTCCTCAATTTCTAAGCCAAAAATGGAGGATACATTGAGATAGAGCTGAATAACAGCCCTAGTAGCACAGATCGTTGGCCAATGTTGGGAAATGATCGCCATGTTTCGTTGGTCAACGGTTATGAATGTCCGTCGGGGTTCCGTTGCCAAGGAGCGTTTTTTCCAACCAATTGCCAACTGTAGCCAACCAATATACAACAAAATCCCAACAGTTGGGAGACATCTATTAGGTAATGGTGGAACTACAAGCAGCGCAGAGACATCTGGCGGAAATACTAGAAGCACAGAAAATTTAATTTTTTATTTTCCCTTTCATCCATTCTCTCCTTCACCCTACCTACCTATTCCTATCGTATAAAATTCGCACCTATGAGGATTCGATCTCGAGACCGCTAGTGTTATAGTCTATCGATTTAACCACTAAGCCATTAGTGATCGTTGCAACAAAAATCGAGAATTCTTTTAGCCTATTTACTACAGAGATGTGTAATACATGATAAATAGTAAGAAGGATATACATCTCGTATTTTGAATATTTGATGTGAATATACGGTAACGTTATTTTCAGAGAACAAATAAAGGGCCCCAATATTAATAGAAGTAAAAACACCATTCGGATTCTTCAACATATCAAGATGGCCAATAACCTCTGTATCTTCATCGTCTACGTGATGACCTACGAAGTACGCCGGAAATTGCCGAAGACTGGCAGGAAGAGGTGGAGAAGTAAATTTTTAGCATGTAACGCGCACAAAGAGCTCGAATAATTAATGAATTAACTCTGTTTTATTTTATAGGAAATGAAAATTTAACGCTTATAATGTTATTTCAACACTTTTTAATTTTAACATAAATGCGATTATATTCCAACGAAATGTATTGCTGGGCCAACAATCCTGTTGTTTGGTAACGCCAACGGAGGCTTAGCCAACGAAATGTATTGTTGGGGCAACATCCCTATTGGTTGGAAACGCCAACAGTAGGACAAGCGCGCGACCCAGCCAAAAAATCCGTTGGCAAAACCGAGGGAATTACAACCAACCTTTCCCAACATATCCCTTCCATGCCAACCAAATCCCTCCGTTGGGCCAACGAAGTGTGCTACTAGGGAGAAGCAAATGCTGCACAAACGAGTTATTACAAAGAGCCTACTGGTAAATTGGGGTGGCCACGAGGTTTGATTTGAACCCAGGATCTTTTCCCTATTACCCTATACACCTCGTTCTAATTGATTTTGGTGCATTCATTAAGACTGTGGTAAACTGACATTTCACAACAATATCTAGATTATAGTAGGTTATTCTTGTTACTGTGGGCAACAAAAGAATATTTATATTTCATCAAAAAGCTTGTTGTGAAATTCACATTTAAGTAATGTTATTTTGTGTTTATCTTGAAACCTATTAATTTTATAAAGAAACTAGCTGACCCATCAATGCTTCGCATTGTTAGATTTATGTATATATAGGTTAAGTGAACACAATTTAAAGTCGATGTAGGCCTACTTCTCTAAATCATCAGCCGTCCAGCCAACACGGTGGACGTATTTTTATTCCACATAACTTACTCCTTCACCCGTAGTTTACTCTGATTATGTCTTAAAAAATTTAATCTTTCTGTTTCAATTTTGGCAAACATACAGTAAATAGTTGGGCGGGATGCGTTCGCTCGTCTCACGCAGCGGGCTCTCGATTCGAATACTGGTCGGGACAAGTTACCTAGGTAGAGCTTTTCCCGGGATTTTTCCTCACCTGTGAGACAAATGTCTGGGAACTTTAGGCCCTAGTGGTCTCCGGATATCATCTGGCAGCCATTATCATCCTCATCCCATCCTCGCCTTGTTCAGAGTGAGTGTGTGAATGATGTATCTCGTCCTATAGGCCTATGTTTGTGTTGTCTCGGAGGTGGCCCCGGCATTTGGCTGATCACTCATCCGGGAGGCCCTCCATGTCCTTGTCTGGTCATGAAAGTATGTATGTGAGCCATAGATAATCCCTCTCCCGACAGGTCGCGGCCCTGTAAGGCCCGGGCAACATGGGTCGCTTAAATGACCCCAAAAGTTTGGGTAAAAACTAAGGTAAAAGATAGATAGATAATATGGTAAATAGAAATTAATCAGGAAATTATATCTATTGATATTGTATGAACTACCTCGGGGTAAAGGTGGCCGGTGCGTAAGGCTGACAACCTTACCACCTTCACGTGCCGATTGTCTAAAAATCCGGGAGCCTCGACTTCTTGGAACCCTCTGGGCCCCCATGGCTTGTAATAGGGAACACTTTACTTACTATCTTTCGCAATGCAGTCCTAGGCTTCCTATAAGAAAAGAGTTCAACTCTTTAGAATAGAACCCAGGACCTTCTAAATTTACTTCATGTCAAAAAATAGTTGATAATCATTGAAAAGGAATTCTATATAATTCTCATAATTTTATATCTATTAGGCCTACATGAAATCACAGTGTCATGCCAAGCCACCTGTGTAGTTTAAAAAAAATAATGTTGCCATGGGGATTGTGTACATGCAGTATGAATTCTTTTTGGTGAATTTCATAACTTTACAACCCTATTTTGGCCCTTAGAGGCCCTTAGAGCCCAAAGATTTTGAAATCCTTTCTTAGTGCGCATATAGAGCCTAGGAGCAATATGTGTACAAAGTTTCACGTTCGTAGGCTGTATAGTTTTTGAGAAACTGTGATCAGTCAGTGAGTGAGTGAGTGAGTGGGTTTTGGCTTTTATATATAGAGATGTATTTTAACAATTTTTTTTTAAATTTCCTCTACAACTTGACTGTGATAGGTTTTCATGTATCGCTTACTGTAATGGAGATAAGCTATAAAAATTGATAATGGATATGAGGCAAGTACCCCTAAGTCATTTTTGCAGAGAAATGGATATAGCCATTTTATTAGTCACAGATAAGAGTTTCCAATTTTACATTTTTATTAAAATCATTAGAGGCAATTTTTCAAAAATCAAGTATTTTTAAAAACTTTTCATGAAAAGTCCCCTTAAAATTTCAGTTATAAAACCCAAATTCTGGGCGATTCGATAAAATTTTGAAAAAATCCTTGATTCGAAAAATGAAGTAAATACAATGGACTGTTTACCCGCTGGACAGACAGACAGACGGACATACATCAATCCAAAAACCTTTTTTTTCGGTTTCTAGGCATCGTGAAACATGCTTTCCTGGTGTTATCTCAATTTAGATTTTTAGTCACAATGAAAATACTTTCTCTATATTACGTATATGCGAGAAAGTAAAAGCAGGCAAATATATTTTCTATTATTTTCAATACTAATAATGGATTGCTTACATATTACAATCACAATGTTCAGATCAATTATTACACACGTATTTGAGAGCCATCTGCAATGTGATAAATAAATGTTAAGTTTGTGAAGTGTTCTTGACAGTTCTTACTAAGGCAATATTAGAACAAGGTACTTTCCTGGAATGCCTAAAAATAACACTAACAGTTCCTATCTATAAAAAAGGAGATAAAACAAACCCTGATAACTATCGACCAATAGGTTAATACCGTGACATCAAAAGTAATTGAATATTGTATCCACAAACAATTATATAAATATTTTGACATCAACAATCTACTAACCAACTCTCAATATGGTTTTAGACCTAAACTCACTAATATAAAAGCGATCGAGGAGATAATAACTTACATATAGCCTATAGTTGTTTGAAAACAAATTAATATCCAGTGCAACTAGATCTGGGAAAAGCGTTTGATACAGTATCACATCTGTTATTGGTTATAAATAAAGCCCGGATTTTCATGCACTATCAGACACCCTCACACCTGCTCCAGAGACCTCAGTTGACACTCTGCTGATGATGCAGGAAGAGCACCTGCGAAACGGCCGTCCGGAAGTTTACTAAGGTAAATAAAGTGCGTTGAAGAAAGTGTTTTTATTCAACCACTTTATTGTTGCACTCTAGTAGACTGCTGCTTCTCTTCTTTCTTCTAGCTGTGCTTAATATTAATTAATATTAATTTTATTTCACTTGGAAATTTTTTAAGGATAATGTCAAAGGTTATGTACTTTGTTTATAAGATGATATTTTCTTAACAAGAACCTATAGTAATTTTATTGTAACCTTATTTGTGTACAAGTTGAGGTATATCTTGCTCAAAGCACCTCAATTACAAAATTTAAACAAAATCGTTAGACCCCTAGTACCTAGAACTGACAAGGGATTGAAACTAAAAGTTTGTAGTTTTCATTCTTTCTGGAATGTCCATATATTCCGCGCGAATCACCCTAGTAGCATGCTGTGAGTGAAGTGAGTGTGCCGTTTTGGTAGCTCACAAATCTCCTACTTAATACTCCCGCCACTCGGTCTTAACTGCATGCGGAATTGAAGCGGGCACTAAGCGACAGAGTACAAAGAGCGTCATGCCACGTGGGCGCAGTGGGTGGGGGAGTCCCCAGGCTTTTTATGCATACGACTGCAAGTACAGTAAGGACTTCATACTCTTTTTTTAGAATATCCTTTAATATTGTGGATCCTAGCAAGTAATAAAGGACCCACATAAAGGGGTGGTTGAAGTCATTTCACTCGTGTATGATGTGACTTCCTGGCTTAGGTCTTCAAGTTTCTTCTATAGGCCATAGGCGTACCTTATCATAATTGTCAGCACAAAGTTAAAAGCGCATGACAATAGAATGAAGCAAGTAAGAGTGAACAGGGACCTTGATTACGGTTGGTTTATCGTCCGAGGATATGTAAAAACTACAACTCCATGGTGCTAGACTATGCTCTATGTAGTATCGCTGTGCCATCTACCTCCCTCCTTTCGATTTCATTAGGAGATGGCAACTTGTCATTCCGGTTAAGAAGAGATCTCCGAAATTAGCCATTTTCAGAAATAACCCAATCACCAAGCAGAACTCTTTATTCATTTTGGCGCTACAATCGGTTGTATTTGAGCTATTTACATTCTTCAAATGCTGGAATTGGAATGTTTATCTCCTCTTCTACAAGGTCATCATATAAGGTCTCTCACCTCATCCGATATGCTCCTCCCTCATCAAGTAGCTGTCCTCACGAAGTTGGGTGTACACAGCTCCCTATCTCATAAAAATCCAAGAAAGTGCCGTAGATGGAACAAGAGCCTACGTAGTCAGCAACACTCTAGCCACAATTCACACAGGCGATCTTGATACTAACTTACTTATGAAAAGCGGTGGGATTTTTATGACCTAACTTATAAAATACCAAAAAAATTAGCTGTAATGGTATGAAAAACCTTTCTTACTGCAATAAGATGCTAGCACGAAAAGACAAATATTTACACAAATATTGTATGTGTCCCACTTTAAATGAAAATATATCGTTAACCGTACACATCTTCCTGTCCCCAAAATCCACCTACATTCCAGTTTTTCTCCGGGACGTTGAGTCTAATGTCGACTGAGAAGCATCAAGAGCGCTAACAACATTCGCAAGGTGAAGGAAATGTAGGAATCAAAGAATTTTAAATCGCTGCAAGTTTCTATTAATGAATATCCAAACTGAATGAAGCCTTACTAGGAATAAGTCGCAAACTGTTTCTTATACTAGACTAAAATAGCTTTCATTCTTTTCTGCGAATGTTCCAAGAGATCCTCCTCTCCCTGGGGGGTATTCCTTTATAACCCCCCCCATATGGTCGATCTGGTTACGCCTATGCTGGGAGGGGAAGTCTTTCCCATCCACGGACGTGGAAAACGTTTTGTTACAATTGATGAAGCTTCCAGTGAGGTGACCTGAGTAATCAGACAGATCAACAATGAAGGGGCCCTATCTGGAATACAGAATTTTCCAAAAAGTTGGGAAGCTGTCATAAGGAAGAATGAAGATTATATTGAAGGCCTGTAAAGGTACTTTGCAAAATAAATAATTTTCTTTAATTGTATCTTACAGTGTGCAGAACTTTTGAAATTACCCTCGTATTATTTAACACAGGCTGTTCTCGAGTAGGATTTATTAGGACTATTCCATGAATAAAATGTAACGGATTTTGAAAAGGATAACAATTTTCTTACTTTGTTATCAATACGCTGTGAGATCACGGCCTACTAAATGCATCGGTTCGAGTTCCAATGCTACCAATAGCGCGTTACACAAAATGGAGTGCTGGCTTGTGCTTTTAATCAATGTACACATATATTATTTACATTTCCAATATATTATTTAGATTTTCAAACAAGTTGTGTTCTAATAAATATTGTGTTTTCATTCTATTCACTGGCAGCACGTGACGTATTAATCACCGCACTTTGATGCCTTATCTGTCCAGTAACGAGCTGAAGTTTTATCAGACAAAATTGCATCCTTGCCATCCGAGGAAGGATATTATAAGATAAACGATCTTGATTGGACATCCGAGGAATTGCTAAACGTTATTGGTCAATATCAAACACGCGGAGTATGAATGGCTCCCTATGTTGCTCTTGTTTGTTACAGTAGCTGTTTTATAAAATAGGGCCTTCAACATAGACATGAGGTCTGTGTGACCGCAGTAGAAACATAAACAGCTGCTACTGTCTGGATATGTGTTATTAGTGCAGCCGTGTCAGAAAACAGTTTGTTATGTAGCGGTCTGTGAGACCTCACACGTGACCAAAAAGCCTCAGGGTCTTAAGACCATGTGATAAATGTTTTGATGAATGTCTCATTTGTAATGTTGTAAGTTAAGCTTTGTTGTACTTTTTACGATGCCCTGAAAACCTCCATAAAATGACGGTGTAAGAATAATGCTTAGGGATCAATTTGCTTGTTTAATGATTAAAATTCACATTTGTAAGTTTGTTCAGAGTCAGAAATCCCTTAACTCTGACCTCACGTCCATGGCTAGGATTCAAGTGTCTAAAAAGGGGGAGATCTAACAATTCTCTGTTATATCGACATCATAATGGGCAACTGGCTTAAATACAAGAGGCAGTGGAAGAAATGCTTACCTTTGAGGCAGCCCATCTCAGCTCAGTCTGGAACAGAAATGCAAGTTGACGAGGTGTAAAAACTATCAAATTCTCAAATTTGAAACATGGGATTGTGAGTCCAGTACAGTGACAATAGTAGGGGGTACATATTATAATAATCCCGCTGCTATTTAATATAGCAGACGTAACGGAGGCTATAAGCAACAAAGACCAGACCAACGCAGACGCAGACGATATGGTCATTGTTTCGGAAAGCGCACAGGAACTCCAGCTCAGCTTCAATGAACTGACAACATGGGCCACCCAAAACGGACTCAAATGAACGAAGATAAAACCGTTCACATGGTATTCAGAAGAGGGGGAAGAGATCATTCCCAGGACTTCATAGACTACAGAGGAAGAAGACTCACTACTGTAAAAGCCTTCAAATATCTCGGAGTGACGCTGCAACCGACGGGGAGAACATTCACCCTTCATGTAAAAGACAGAGCCATAGCAGCAATCAGGGCCAGAAATGACATCAGACATCCCCAAGCAATCTCCCTTGAGACAGCAATGAGACTTTTCAATGTCAAAGTACTACCCATAATAACCTACGGAATACAGGAATTATGGGAGGACCTCGAGACCTGGGAAAAGGTAAAGAGTCTCTACCTTAAGCGAGTAACAGGAGTCTCAAAATATACTCCCTGGAGGCTAGTCTACATTCCGACAAAACATACTTTCCTGATCGAAGACATCAGAAACCTACTATCCCTGTCCCACACAGCTGCATACGGAGAGCTGATGAACAACCTGCAGCAAAAGAGGATGCAAAGAGACGACGAATTCTATGCCACCAGCGCCTTGATTGACCGATCTTGGACAGGAGCCAACCAGCGAATGAGACAGGTTGTCAACAGACTGGCGGTACACGGTTTCCACCACAAGATGTGCAGTACCAAGCGGTTCCACCAGGACGTGTGTCTATTGCGAGAAGAGCTGTGGCCGTTATCACATACTTTGGTGTGCAAAATGTGACAAATCTGTGGCCGAACTTAGTGCCGAGGAATGAACAGTTTCATCAATGCACGCTTGTGCGCATCTCTTTCTTATTTATATTACTAGCATGTGCCCGCGGCTTCCCCGCGACAATTATTTCAAAAATTAAAAATTAAGAGCATAATAGTTAAATCATTATATTTATTAACAAATAAATCACGTGGACTACATACCACGATTAGATAGCGTCGCCTGGTAAAAGCGACCTCAGATTCGAGGTCCTTGGCCCAGAAAACCCCTGTATAGTGACTTTCGTGCAAATCGAACAACTTTTAACCATATTTAGGCCAATATTGATTATCCCTCTTGTAATAATAATAATAATAATAATAATAATAATAATAATAATAATAATCCTCTTCGGGATTAGGTTGAAAATTTCATATGTATGCGTGCCTTGACATTAAAAACAAATGAATCGATCAGCGTGAGCTACAGCATTCAAGTGATCGCGGAAGTTTCATTTCCAATGTAGTCTATGACAAAAATAGGCAAAGCCAACTGTAATTGATTTGACATTGAAATATATTACTGAAAACTGATGCTTCGAAAACGCAAAAATGCATGTTTTCTGCCCGTTTTTCACTCGTAACTCGCAAAGGAAAGCTAAAATAAAAATTCCGGCTTCGAGGTGCACATTCCGACCCTTTAGTCCGCCTATGTATAAAATTTAAGATCTCTGCGTTCAGTAGATTTCGCTGGGCATCGCGGACAGACAGACAGACAGACACTTCCTTTTATTAATATAGATAAAGATAGTAGATAATAATAACTTCCACTCTGAATTGAACTTTAATAAAGCTTTATCGAAACTCAATTAACATTCCCTTTTCTCCCATCATCTGATTTAACAACTGTCGCCTAAACTAGGCTAAACACATTAATATTCACTTAGTTAACCGGATCGTTATTTTGAAGCCCAGCTGAATTCGACGAGGCTACAAAGTTTTTTAAGTTAACAGAATACGCTCTTTTGAGCAATGGCCTTGGTGAGATATTATTATAAATACATATTATAGTTATAATTAGTTAATACTTGCTAAACTCATTATAAAGTAATTCTATTTTTTTTATTCTCCATCCTACAACTGTAGGTTGACAAAGAGTACCACAAATTAATGAATCCATAAAGCAATCCAGAGGGGGGCAGTTGCCCCCCTTGCCCCCCCATGCCGACGCCCATGTATATATATGTATGTATATATATATATATATATATATATATATATATATATATGTATGTATATATATATATATATATATATATATATATATATATAACTAAGTAAAACATGTTTTGCTTTACAATCAGAAAGGTTTCATCTATAGAAACTACCCGTAATACATACTATGCCTATTTTCATTTAGTCTTAACATATGGCATAATGTTTTGGGGAAATTCATTTACATGCCAAAGATAAGGATCATTGTAAAAACAAATAAAACTAGCTGTCAACAGTTCTATAAACATCTCAAAGTGTCACCTTTATCAAGTTTATATATTTACGGAGCAATATGTCACATAAAGACTAATTTAAATCCATTCTTATCATACAAGAAGATATAAACCTCTCTGTAATACCACTTTGTGTCAAAACAGCTTCATTTATACTAGTCTCCAAATGTGTAACTCTTTGCCAGGTTACCTCAGAGAAATACCTGTACTCCATAAATTTCAAAGGGGCTTACTATCTTTTTTGTTGGAACACTGCTTTTTTACTAATGATGATTTTTTTTATGAATGCCATTAATTTACAACATAAGAGTTATTCAACAGTGATCTTTGTTTCCTTGTTTCAGGTTCCCAAGACGTCGGCCAGTTCTGAAAGGATAAATTAACCTAGTATTGCAGACAAAGCTATTCTGATTATGTCGCTAACTGTAGGCTATGTTGTCATTATGGTTTTAACTTCATTTTATAATTGTAAACATGTAATATACTAGGAGGTGCCCGCGGCTTCGCCCACGATAATTAATTGAAAAATTAAAAATTAAGAGTATAATAATTATTAAAGCATTATTCAATAACACTTGCACGCGAATCATTCATAAATTAAGCCATTAATAATATTAATGAAGCAGCTAAAATTCCGGCTTCATAGTACATTCTACGATTAGAAAGCGCCCCCTGGGAAAACTATATCAGAATCGATTATGCAGTTCCAAAGAAACCTGTGAACACATAATACGTATTGTGTTGAGGGATTTTATTAATAACAGTTGTAACTTAAACAGCTCAACTCTATTTATTAAGTGATCAAAAGAACTTGTAACTGCACAGAATGGGCTTTTACTCTGACCCATGTAGAAGAGAAATTGTACAAACACTAGCACACACAAGCGAAGCTAACATCTCACTCGTGCATGTATCCTTCCGCACTGACTCGTGACGTCATGCCCTCTCCTGCCATCTGCAGGGTAATTTCAAATGTTCCAAATTTATTATGCTTCAACATATTGTTTCTCAACTGTTTATTGACATGAATAAGATGTGAATTTTATTTTATCAATTCAGTGTAATTTTCAGAAATTATATAATGTTTCAAGGGAAGGAATGGTTTGTTTGGATTATTATTATCAGCGATATTTGAAGAGATAAAACCATCAATATTTTACAGCTGTTGCCTCCGGCCTCGCCCGCCATTATTCATTGACTCCAGGATTTTTAAGAAAATTACACTGGTAGATTATTAAAAATGTTTGTGGTTCAGAGCTATGAAAATTGTAAGTAAAAATAAAATTAGAATATTTGTTCATTGTGTTCATTTCACTTAGGCCTTATATAATAAAGAAACGGTTTTCCTAATTTTGTAGTCGTCATGAAAGTTTACACTGCGAGAGACGAACATCGCCGAGTATACCCGATGTCTCACGAAGCGGGCGAGCGAGCAAGCACGCTATTTAGGGCCGTTGAATTGTATAAGAGTAGATAATTTCATTGTAATTGTTCATCAGGACTAAATAAATCTTATCTTGTTTTTTTTTACCCCGATGCTTTTCCAGGCTCAGAGTCTTTCCTTTCTTTTTAACTTGTAGGCTAATTTGGTAGGCCTTCACCGCATGGTACATCTTAACCTTTTCACTGCTGCTGACGTATAAATTCGTTACTTGAAAAACTGTATAAAAGCAGAGATATTATACACTGGCCGGCAAAAAAACCGACCACTGTAAAATTTGTTGTAATTTTAAGATTAAACAATTTTGATTCGATGTTCATACATTGTTGTTGGTGGAGATGAATTATTACTTTTTATTGGACCATTACCTATAGATACAGCATATCCGCTTTCTTAATATCTTCACTTTATCACCAAACAAAACAACAACAACAAAAACATCACAATAGTGCGATTCCAATCTGATAATGTGCATTAGCTTGTCATACATATTGCTAGGTGTTTCATTGTTGTATTGCGTCATTTCCTTCCAAACTGAAAGGAAACTGTCTCCCTTCGCATCGAAGTGATTCTGTCAGTAAGTTTAGTTGAAATTATGCCTCTCAGCCCCGAAGATGTTGCCAAAGCTGTTGCTCTAATTGATGATGGACGCAGCCTCCGTTATGCCGCTGCAACCTTAGGGTCACCATTCACCACGGTGCAAGAGGCAACATGGGGAATTAAGTGTGAAATGTGTCATTAAATTGCAGTAATTTTATTTCAAACACTAGGCCTATTACATAATTTTTATTTAAACTTAATTTTTTTTTAATTTCTTTAAGTGATCTTTTTTTTTTCTTTCTTCCTGTCAGTGTATTTTTAGAGTAAAGCTATATGCAGAATTGTGATAATTTTTATCCTCGTGTTACAATTGTAATCCATAGTAACCAGTTATTGTACTGAAATTCTCTCCATTGATTTCAAACTTAGATCTCACTGATGATTTCCCTTGAAGACTGCTTATGTTGATGTATAAATTCAGAGTTGCAGACCCCACCTTACAGTGGAGATGAGGACCACAGAGTACAACTCAGTTCTACACTCTGCCAGGTGGCAGTAGCTATGACTGACAACCTGGCTACGCCTACGGACTTGCCATTTTGGGACAAAGACAAGACTCATTAGTGAGCCTTTTCAATGTGGATAAGTCATCATCGGCTACATTTTGAACTCTGTCTAAACTGTTGCAGATAAGGCTTTGGTGCTGCTTTGTTTTGTGAGTGGCCGTCGCCATAGCCGTGCAAGAGTTTGAGGAAGTGTTTGTCTCATTACATGAAGATATGTAATGTAAATGTAGAAATGTATTGGCTATTTTAACAGATTGCTCAAGTTGTGAGAACTGGATTATAAGTCCACAAAATGATGGTGTGAGGAGAGTCCTTGCTAATTCTCAATTTCGTAGTGTGAGTCGCGGGTTTTGTGTATCATTTCTGGAAGCGGCTGAGGATGAGCTGCGTTTGCGTCGGCCCTTGACAGACAGCAATCCAGTGGCGGCTATTCAGGTGAAGTAGCACTTCACCAGTATTTTTCCTTTACAATACGTATTTTTAAAGTTTATTTCCCATATCACGAATGTTGGTTTTTACTATAAATGCATTTATGTAATTTTGTATTGCCCGCCTCGAATGATGTTAAAGGAGGAGGCGCCAGAGAGCTCTCGAGTCTTGCAAAGAAGCACGAAGCAGAACTTGCCTTGATTCACTTCCCCTGTGCCATGGGTAGTCTGGTCCACTAAAAATGATGCTGGCTGATGCTGCAAGCAGCATTTTTCTCGCTTTTCCCACGTCCATGCTGAAGGGATCAGACTACCCACGAAGGTGTCGTCTTTCGGCTTCTAGATGCGCGCGCTTACCACAGCCAGCTGTTACAATGACAGTGTGTGGCGGGTTTCATACCTACTAGTACTCCTCTTCTGCTAACAGCTCCATTAATAACAAAGCACCTATTTCACTTCCTCTACCCGTACCAAAGGTAATAAATGTTCGAAATCAATGTTTTTAACATAAATACCTGTTTTGAATTCTCCTATGTCCAATAATATTTTCAGGAACGTGTCTGTGTGGCTTGAGAACTAAACATCGTGTTTAAATAAAACGTATTTGGATTAGATATCTTCTGGGGAGATTGACGACTTTTTCTTACTTTTATACGGTATCCTTATACTTTGAAGGGTAGTTATAAGCCAGCTATCGTTTGTACAAACTCAGGCTTTTAAGTCTTACATCTTTGGGCGAGGCTAGAACAGACTTTCATTCTTCACGATTTTATATTTAAAAAAAAGCTCTTTTTTTTAAATTTTCCACACGATTTGCACAGATGCTAAAGAGCTAGATTTTTTTTTTTTAAATTCCCAATTAATTATCCGAAAGGTGTTTATAAACAACCATATACTTCATTGAAGTATGAACGGTAGAGGAGCTTGGATTCTTTCTCATAAAATTAAATATCATTAACGGAAAAAAAAATCATAGGCGTTCGATTCTATAGCACAAAAGTGAGGCATAGGGATGAGACTAGAAGTTAATTTATTTATTGTGTGTCACCATATACCAAGACTACTGTGTACTGTGATGAAAGCCCACTGTCACGTGTCACAACACTGAACCATCTTCGGAGATCGTCACCGATAGGACGCCATAGGACGACAACGTTGAATCACGACGTTTCATTCCTACAATGCATATTTTTTCATAGGCAATCATATGACATGTGACTTATTAATCACTGCATATTAATGCCTTGAAGTATCCAGTAACGAGCTGAAGTTTATTAGATAAAATTGCATCTTTCCGACCCTTGCAAGCATATTAACTTATAAGATAAACAACAGTCATTGGTCGATATCCGAGGCTTTGCTAAAGATTATTAGTCAATTTCAAGTCCGCATCGCATGAATGGAATATTCTGAATAATCTGATTAGGAGAATAATAATTACGATAAACATCAATAGATTCGCGGCGGAAAAGCAGGATCGAATTTATCTAATGAAACTCATAATCCCGATTGGGATTTATTAAGAGTATTCCATGAATAAAATGTATCAGATTTTATAAATAATAACTATATTTTTACCCGCATTGTTTAAAATCAAATCATCATTGTGCCAGCTGTCAGATCACGACGTAGGCCTACTTAATGAAGGATCAAAAATGTTGCCAGACAAGTATCTTGTTTAGCGAATATTTCAATTCAGAAAGAACCTTTACTGCAGCTAGAAGAAATGCAGCCGTCCTATGATGATATCGCCGACAAGTTTGCAGCCTTAAAGGATTATCGAAGGATTGATTTGCTATACAAGACATAGGTGAGTTCGGTTATTAACGTAAGCATGTGGCATTTTTTTCCTCTTCACCTAATTTTCCGGCCACGAGCCACCACTGCAGCAATCCCTAATAAATAGCAGAAGACACTGTGGTCATGTGGTCTATAAGATACAGTAGACTGCAGACCAGACCAGAGAAACCATAACATTTGTGCCATCAGGATAAAAGGGATTTCAAAGCATAAAGTGCACTTAATAAGACTGTGTATACTGTTTAGTACAGGATGCAGAAGCTGCCAGACTGACAGTGGGCTCTGAAGCAGCAGGAACAATATTTAGTAACATCTCCTGTATATTCTGAATGAAATCTTCCAAGATATGGCAGGCAGTTAGCGTCGAATGCTCACAACTGTGACAGGAATCTCATTAAGATGAGTAATGGAACATATGACAACAATTGGAAAACTTGTGCAGGCCATCAGAGAGCCAACGGCAACTCTGCAAGGACCCGGTAGGGTCTTTGCTACTTGAAATCAAGTAGAATTGTCATTATGTGACATGTAATATTTCATATGTAGGCCTAGTAAATAGGTTATGAAAATGTGTATATAACTTGGCAAATTTAGTTGTAAATATAAGACCTAAATATATAACCTAAAATTTCTTGTACATTTTGCAATACAATGGTCACATGGCTTTGTCAATTTACTTACTAAATAATCTAAATCTACCGATAGTAATATTAGCAGTGATCTTATCAAGGTTACTGGACATTTTGTTGGATTTTGTTACTTAGGGCAGTAGAATGTGTAAAAAAATGTTGCAAAATAACTTATGTTGCACAAACTTTCTCGCAAAAACGTATAAAAGGCTAGCAAAACAAAACAAAAGTAGATTATAAAGACAATTAAATCTTATTTATTACATCTTCATAAAACTAACTAGAACGGAAAGCATCAGGATCGATCTTTATGTTAAATGCTTTTACCGTGAAATAATAATAATGGTAATAATAATAATAATAATAATAACAACAACAATAACTTGGGGTTTACATAGTTTCCTCAATTTCTAAGACAAAAATGGAGGATACATTGAGATAGAGCTGAACAATAGAAGCAAATGCTGCACAAACGAGTTATTACAAGAGCCTACTGGTAAATTGGGGTGGCCACGAGGTTTGATTTGAACCCAGGATATTTTCCCTATTACCCTATACACTTACATATATAGGTGTTTTGAAAACAAATTAACATCCAGTGCAACTATGCTAGATCTGGGAAAAGCGTTTGATACAGTACCACATCAGTTATTAACTGGCAAAGCACTAAATCTTATAGCAACATATCTAAATAATAGATCACAAATGGTAATTGCAAATAACGACACATCAGAATTTATGCCGGTCGTAAAAGGAGTACCCCAAGGATCTGTACTAGGACCCTTCCTATTCATTGTATTTGTGAATGACTTTCCCTGCAACTTACCCTGTACTGCAATCTTATACGCAGATGACACAACATTCTTAACCTCTGATGTAAATCCAGCAGCGGTTCATAAGTTGAATAGACAAATAGTAGAACTGGCTACCAACTGGTTTAAATGAAATATGTTACAAGTAAACAATGCACAAACTGAAGAAAAATTTTTTGACTTCAACACAAAGAAAGTAAACAATAAGTCAGTAAAATTGTTAGGAATTCATGCAGACCAAAAACTAAGCTGGGAACACCACACAAACTACATCTGCACTAAACTCTCCTGGGTTATTTTTCTACTGTATAAACTCAGGGGTAACATAAGTGATGAATTACTTAGATACTCGTACTTTGCTTTTTTCCATTCCTGTTTAGTATGGGGAAATTCACCAGGATCAATAAATGTTTTCAAATGGCAGAAAAAAGCAATCAGGTGCATTTCTGGACTCGCACCTCTAGAATCGTGTCGGGAACATTTCAAGAGATTAAACATCATGACAGTATCAGGATTATTTATATACAACTCTATAGCATTTGTTAAAGAAAACCAACACAAACACCTTCCTAGACAAGCATTTCATGAACATGACACACAAAACAATCAAGCATTAGACATACCGTACTCAAGGCTATCCAAAATACATAATAGTTATAAATATCCCTGTTTAATAGATTACCAAATTCCATAAAGGCACTCCCTATAAATAAATTCAAGGCGACTCTTGATAACTGGCTGAAAATAAAGTATTTTATTCAGTACAAGAATTTATTGATTGTGATTACAGAATACTGACAAGGGCAAAGGGCAGTATGTTAAAATAAAAGGTTAGCACTAGAATTAGTTAATTGTTGAATCGTAGTAACAATACACCCATTGAAATGTTTATTGTATTATTATTATCTATTCAATGGACAGGGATAAGTGGTACCATGCAACACATTGAACATTCTTTGGAAATATGTTAATTTTATTAAAATATGTACAAATTTGGGTTTTGGTTAGAAATTACTGAACTTTTATACAAATGTTATTGTAATAGAGTTGCTGGAGTTTAACCTCAGAAATGAGGAAATCGCTCAATAAATAAAATAATTATCTATTGTATTATTTATTGTATTAATATTATATTATTATTGTATTATTATTGTACTTGTATTATTATTGTACTTGTATTATTATTGTACATGTATTATTATTGTATCACTGTATTGAATTGTTCTGTATTGTACAGTGAGTACACTGCCGCATTGCCGCCCTAGCATTGTACAAAGCATAGACCCTACAAGCGGTTAGTTGCGTCGGTGTCTTGTAGTGAGACGCTTGTCTATTGTTGTGTGTTACGTAAGACAATAATCGAAAATGTATATGGTTGAACAGCAAATTTATTTGGCGGAATGTTACTTATTGAGAAATAACCATGGAAGGCGCGTTCGGAGATTTTCTCGTAAATATCCTGACTGTACCATCTCAGTATCTCAAATAAATGGTGAGTAATAAGCCTCTACATGTAGGCCTATTTTGATAATAAATTGGTTGAGTTATTCTATTTTGTATTGTTTCTAAAGTCTTGATTTTCTGGTAGTAACGGAACACGGTCCCGGCCGGTGCAAACGCAACAGTGGGGAAAGTGTGAGCAGGGGCAACGCTGTTAAAAAGTTTCCGCATAAAATGGATTCCCTGTACAACAAATGACGAGACCAATTGAAACTCAAAATTGCATAAAGGTCAATGAAAGCTATCTATCACTCTGACAATTTACATTAAGTTGCTTCCATTTTCAGAATGTAAATACACTATCTTACACTCTGGCTTTACTATCTATTAAAGTATATAAAACTCAACATATGTGTTTATTACGTTAAACGGCTGGAGAAATTTTATTGAAACTTGGAATACATGTTTCTCATTGGTAGACTAAAAACTCTTGTCATGTTATATCAATCCTAACACTCCCTTAATCCACCCCTTCTGTGTGAGTAGTTTCAACCCTGTAGTATCTCTTTGTACACAATTGACATTCTTTCACCATTGTGTACAAAACTTTACGCATTTACCCACTAGATTAGGGCAAAGTTGAAAACACACCTCATTAGCATTGGCAGACCAAACATTTAATTCAGTACTGACTCCAAGGTCACCGAGAAGAATTTCTACACATAGATCGTCCTATTCTCTCCCTTCTCATACTACGAGACTACCTCACCAGTGTGTGAATTCAGTTCTAACAGCCTCACAAAAGACAAAGACTCGGTGCACACATTACATTACGAAAGGTTGTTCCTTTCATGAATGTGCAGATAGATGTCTTTTGAGATGGTCTCTTTGGGAAAACTTCTTGCTACATATATTACACGAAAATGGTTTTTGTCCAGTATGAGTGAGGATATGACTTTTGAGATGCTGTCTTAGAGAAAACGTCTTGATACACTTATCACACGAAAATTGATTTTCTCCAGTGTGAATGAGCATGTGTTTTTTAAAACCTTCTCTTCTGGAAAACTTCTTGCTACATATATCACACGTAAATGCCTTTTCTCCAGTGTGAGTGAGCATGTGTTGTTTGACATGCCTTCGTTGGGAAAACTTCTTGCTACATATATCACACGAAAATGGCTTTTCTCCAGTATGAGTGAGGATATGACTTTTGAGATGCCCTCTTTGGGAAAACTTCTTGCTACATATATCACACGAAAATGGCTTATGTCCAGTGTGGATGAGGATATGACTTTTGAGATACTGTTTTAGAGAAAACGCCTTGCTACATTTATCACACGAAAATGTCTTTTCTCCAGTGTGAATGAGCATGTGTTTTTTGAGATTGCTTATTTCTGAATATTTCTTGCTACATATATCACACATAAATTGCTTTTCTCCAGTGTGAATGAGCATGTGCTTTTTGAGATCCCCTTTTCGTGAAAATTTCTTGCTACATATAGCACACGCAAATGGCTTTTCTTCAGCGTGAATGAGCATGTGTGTTTTGAGAATGCTTCTTCGGAAAAATTTCTTGCTACATACATCACACGTAAATTGCTTATGTCTAGTGTGTCTATAGAGGATATGACTTTTGAGATTCTGTCTTAGAGAAAACGTCTTGCTACATTTATCACACGGAAATGGCTTTTCTCCAGTGTGAATGAGCATATGTCTTTTTACATCCCCTCTTCTGGTAAATTTCTTGCTACATACATCACACGAGAAATGTTTGTCTGGAGTACGAGTTAGCTGTTCACTGTTCCCAGCAGGTGAATGTGATTGCATTAGCTGATCCTCTTCTTCATTATTGCTGTCAGAAATTCCTGGAACTTGCTCCAAGTTGTGAATGGTGCTGCATGCTGTGGAATCAATGTGGTCTATATTCTCACGTTTGAATTCTTGTGTCTGTATTGTCTCAAAAGTGATTGGTACAGGTTCACGCTTTGGTTGTATTTGAGAAATCTCTTCCTTGATTTCAATCTTGATGTTCTCCGTTTTAACTTCAGACTCCATTCTGTATCATAGACACCTTACATTGACACACTGTGTTCGCTTAATGCGAGCTAAAATAATCTCGCTGGAAGATGTACGTTATGTATTATCTGAGAGGCAGTGCCTCGTGCTTCGAAAATAAATTGTAGGGATATGTCATAGTGACAATTTTGACGGATTCCGGAATTTACTTTCATTTTCCGAAAGTACAGGGTGCGGCAAAACATCCTCCCTATTTTAAAGTTCAAATAAAAAACAGATGGATCAAAATAAAGGAGCTGTATTAACAAGAATGATACTACACAGTGGGAAGTTTCATGTTTTGAACAATGTGTCACTCAAGTGGTGTCCTTCACTATCAGTGCATTGTTGAATGAGACTTCGGAAATTCTCCATCGTTCTAACCAACATTTCTTGAGGAATAAGACCAATCTCTTCCTGTATTGCATTTCTTAGGGCTGGCAAAGTCCTCGGCCGATGTTTAAACACCTCAGCCTTAAGATATCCCCACAGGGTGTAAGGTCTGGTGATCGTGCTGGCCAGGGAATGTCGCCATGTAAAGAAATTAAGCGTCCGGGAAACATGTCTCAGCACTTGGAGAGAAATCTGAGCTGTGTGAGCGGTGGCTCCGTCCTGCTGAAACCATACCTCTTCAGTCGGCAGTGCATTGGGTCTTGGCGAAAAAAATGTGTTGATCGTGTGAGTGTATCTTTCAGAGTTTACTGTCACAGTAGCACCATCCTCTTCAAAAAAGTAAAGACCAATTATCCCGACTCTTCCAACTTCGCACCATACAGTAACACGGTCTCTATGCAGAGGTTTTTCATGAAGCTCACGAGGGTTCTGTCCACTCCAATAACGGAAATGTTGTTTATTAATACATCCAGATAAGTGAAAATGTGTTTCATTACTAAAAATGACCACAGCATCATCTGGTACAGCTTCAAGGATGTTTGCACATGACCTCACACGATTTTCATAATCACGTTGACGCAATTGATATGGTGAACCTTGCTATAAGAGCACGGAGACAGTTTTAAGGTCTATTTACACTTAGCAGTGAGATGAACTAATGTAACATACTGAAAACCCTAAATTCCCACTGTGTAGATATCATTAATATTAAAACAGTTTCTTTATTTTGATCCATTTGTTTTTTATTTGAAATTTAAAATAGGGAGGATGTTTTGCCGCACCCTTTATATCATTCCATCATTATATCATTTATATCGGTGAACTTCACTAAAGCCAGGGTACAACAAATAATTTGTCAAGTGACCATTATCTTTTTAATGCAATTAAAATAACGCTTAACCATTTAACTGGATAATGGCGGCATTTTAACCAACACCTCTAGTCTAATTATTCGTAATTACGCAATAAAATTAACTGTTTTAGTATACTTTAGTTCATGAATAATTGCTTCAGTGCGTCTTCATCATTATTCAGTTCAGACTGTCACGACTTTCACAAGAAATTTAAACATATTCATTAGTTTCTATAGCGGTGGCTTTTCACTCACTGAGTCTATATTACGAAACGAAACATTTGTACTCCTTTTAGAGCAAAGTTGGCCTAGAGCTATAATAAACATAACGAAGACATATTCCAAAATGGCGGAAATAAAGATGTAAACAGCTCAACACAGACTGATGTAACATGCCACTAATATTAAGGGGAGGTTGTAAGCTGTATCTCTGCCATGTTAAATTATTGATGTTCATGTTCCTTTTTCTCAAAAACCATTTGATCAATTGAAACAAAATTTTGTAGACTTTTAGATCTGTATCTTGTCTTTAAACGTTGGTTTTTTAAAAGGAATATGTTTGTAAACAAATATGTTATAACTTTTTTTGGAAAATTGAATTTTTCCATTCGGTTTTATTCATTAAAATTGAAATAAATTTCTTACCATTGAAGATAAATGCATTAAAAAACCACCGTTTCTGTATTAATGTAGTTTTAGTAACTGGAACAAAAATCAGATCTCTACTCTTAATAACTCCCGAGAAAAAGGAACAAATGTGCACAAAAAACAAAACGAGAGAAAAAGTACGTTAAAGATAAAATGTACCATAATGTGCTCGAAGTGCATATTCAGGACAAAACTTGTATGTCGGATGAAACCCTATGGAAGAATGTAGCCCACACTGCTCTCTTCATATTTTCCAAGCTATCTGTATTAGTACCTACATCTGTATTAGTGCTAAAACCTTGTCCATAGTACAATTGCAGCTCCTTCTCAGTGGGCCTTCGTTGCCGTGTGAGTGGCTTCAAGACGGTTCCCACTGAATTTTTTTCTCGATTTTCTAAGGCGTGAGGCCATACGTTTCTGTACATCCTAAAATTTAATGGATACGTTTTTTTTTAACTATAGAAAAGAGCAAAATACCTTATTATTCGAGAGGCTCCTTCATGCCCCGTCATCTTCCAGGCTTGCCAACCACCGATTATTTTACCTGGGCCCTCCCACCTCAGTTCCACAGGCATCCAGAGCCTCTCGAACCCCGGATACTCCGGGAACATTGCGTCATCTGGCCAGGATGCCACAATGCTAAGGTTGAGATAAGTTCTCTCCGAACTGCATTATATAGTTAGATCACTGTTGCGCACAGTACAAGCGAGGGATATGCGAAAAAAGAAATATCTAATTTTTATGAATATATATTTGGGAAATTATTGTTTTTTGTGTAAGATAACAATTTTTTGCAACATTCAGTCGGTAGATATGAAAGCATATGCTAAGCTGACTTCCGTGAAAAACATTTAAAAAAATACAGTATATTCAGCTGTAAATTTGTACATAGCATATTGCGCCATCTACTCAGGGAAACCTAGAACTAAAAGGAAAAGGAATTGGTCCCGTCTGACAGCCGGCAACGTATGAATGGACTTTCATTATTGTGCCCGGCACTCAGCCGGTAACGTATGCCAGATTTACTACGCCATTATGGCCCTTATAGCACAAAACGACTATGTAACATGTAAATTATACTTAATTCAATTGAAATATACAAGGGGAGGTTGTAAGCTGTATCTCTGCCATGTTAAATTATTGATGTTCATGTTCCTTTTTCTCAAAAACCATTTGATCAATTGAAACAAAATTTTGTAGACTTTTAGATCTGTATCTTGTCTTTAAACGTTGGTTTTTTAAAAGGAATATGTTTGTAAACAAATATGTTATAACTTTTTTTGGAAAATTGAATTTTTCCATTCGGTTTTATTCATTAAAATTGAAATAAATTTCTTACCATTGAAGATAAATGCATTAAAAAACCACCGTTTCTGTATTAATGTAGTTTTAGTAACTGGAACAAAAATCAGATCTCTACTCTTAATAACTCCCGAGAAAAAGGAACAAATGTGCACAAAAAACAAAACGAGAGAAAAAGTACGTTAAAGATAAAATGTACCATAATGTGCTCGAAGTGCATATTCAGGACAAAACTTGTATGTCGGATGAAACCCTATGGAAGAATGTAGCCCACACTGCTCTCTTCATATTTTCCAAGCTATCTGTATTAGTACCTACATCTGTATTAGTGCTAAAACCTTGTCCATAGTACAATTGCAGCTCCTTCTCAGTGGGCCTTCGTTGCCGTGTGAGTGGCTTCAAGACGGTTCCCACTGAATTTTTTTCTCGATTTTCTAAGGCGTGAGGCCATACGTTTCTGTACATCCTAAAATTTAATGGATACGTTTTTTTTTAACTATAGAAAAGAGCAAAATACCTTATTATTCGAGAGGCTCCTTCATGCCCCGTCATCTTCCAGGCTTGCCAACCACCGATTATTTTACCTGGGCCCTCCCACCTCAGTTCCACAGGCATCCAGAGCCTCTCGAACCCCGGATACTCCGGGAACATTGCGTCATCTGGCCAGGATGCCACAATGCTAAGGTTGAGATAAGTTCTCTCCGAACTGCATTATATAGTTAGATCACTGTTGCGCACAGTACAAGCGAGGGATATGCGAAAAAAGAAATATCTAATTTTTATGAATATATATTTGGGAAATTATTGTTTTTTGTGTAAGATAACAATTTTTTGCAACATTCAGTCGGTAGATATGAAAGCATATGCTAAGCTGACTTCCGTGAAAAACATTTAAAAAAATACAGTATATTCAGCTGTAAATTTGTACATAGCATATTGCGCCATCTACTCAGGGAAACCTAGAACTAAAAGGAAAAGGAATTGGTCCCGTCTGACAGCCGGCAACGTATGAATGGACTTTCATTATTGTGCCCGGCACTCAGCCGGTAACGTATGCCAGATTTACTACGCCATTATGGCCCTTATAGCACAAAACGACTATGTAACATGTAAATTATACTTAATTCAATTGAAATATACAATAAACCGAAAATCCACATTTTTGATCAAATGTGCTTACAACCTCCCCTTAAACTAAGAAATGTTTTCATTTTTCAAAGAAATTCTGCTGATATTTTACTGTATGAATTTAAACACATGGCTGTATATTCTAATCTGACACACGCAAAATAAAAACGGTAGACAAGTAATCGTACACGTTTTGTACACTGCATAGGCCTTCACGTGATGAAATGTTGATATAGAAGATATTTTGTAGTAATATAATGATGCGAGTTAAAGAAAACCACCTCAAGTCTATGCAGCGACTATTTTCTTTCGATATCAGTTCAAACCCACGAAGTGAGAGGATTTTGAAGGACGTAGAATTCCTGGCACTACGTCCTCCAGGACTCTACTAGTAAACCACGAGTGTCGTATCTTAAACCGATGTCCCACGATCCAATTTTTGGTCCAAATGTCTACAAACCGTCAGATTGGATCATGTGACATGGCCGACTACCATTGCACACAATTTCATCCTATATTTTCCATACAATTATTTTGCATGCAATGGAATAGAAACGTTTCTGTTTTTCCATCCAAAAATATGAAATCAACCAATGAGCGTCATTCTATCCCCGCGTGACGTGCATGACGTAGAAACATGGCTTCTTCCTCCGTACAGTTGATTCTCTCCGTTGCCAGCGCTCGCTCGACCAGCGAACATAACCAAAAAGATAAAATATTATAGCATTAAAGTCAAGAAGATTAACGGATGCTAAGACTTTGAATTTAACAATGTTAACAATAGTTATTATTACAACCGTCATAAAAGCTGAGGTGCTCTGGAAATTATGATAAAGATTCCGTAAAGAATGTAACCTGTGTCAGGTGCCTATATATCGACCGCCATGTCGATAGTAGTAGCCATCGATTTTCGTTTCGGGAGAACAGCTGGCGCTGGATATTGGACCAAAACGCACTCTCGTGTGCACAGCCAGAAATAATTGTATAGTTCATGAATAATTGCTTCAGTGCGTCTTCATCATTATTCAGTTCAGACTGTCACGACTTTCACAAGAAATTTAAACATATTCATTAGTTTCTATAGCGGTGGCTTTTCACTCACTGAGTCTATATTACGAAACGAAACATTTGTACTCCTTTTAGAGCAAAGTTGGCCTAGAGCTATAATAAACATAACGAAGACATATTCCAAAATGGCGGAAATAAAGATGTAAACAGCTCAACACAGACTGATGTAACATGCCACTAATATTAAACTAAGAAATGTTTTCATTTTTCAAAGAAATTCTGCTGATATTTTACTGTATGAATTTAAACACATGGCTGTATATTCTAATCTGACACACGCAAAATAAAAACGGTAGACAAGTAATCGTACACGTTTTGTACACTGCATAGGCCTTCACGTGATGAAATGTTGATATAGAAGATATTTTGTAGTAATATAATGATGCGAGTTAAAGGAAACCACCTCAAGTCTATGCAGCGACTATTTTCTTTCGATATCAGTTCAAACCCACGAAGTGAGAGGATTTTGAAGGACGTAGAATTCCTGGCACTACGTCCTCCAGGACTCTACTAGTAAACCACGAGTGTCGTATCTTAAACCGATGTCCCACGATCCAATTTTTGGTCCAAATGTCTACAAACCGTCAGATTGGATCATGTGACATGGCCGACTACCATTGCACACAATTTCATCCTATATTTTCCATACAATTATTTTGCATGCAATGGAATAGAAACGTTTCTGTTTTTCCATCCAAAAATATGAAATCAACCAATGAGCGTCATTCTATCCCCGCGTGACGTGCATGACGTAGAAACATGGCTTCTTCCTCCGTACAGTTGATTCTCTCCGTTGCCAGCGCTCGCTCGACCAGCGAACATAACCAAAAAGATAAAATATTATAGCATTAAAGTCAAGAAGATTAACGGATGCTAAGACTTTGAATTTAACAATGTTAACAATAGTTATTATTACAACCGTCATAAAAGCTGAGGTGCTCTGGAAATTATGATAAAGATTCCGTAAAGAATGTAACCTGTGTCAGGTGCCTATATATCGACCGCCATGTCGATAGTAGTAGCCATCGATTTTCGTTTCGGGAGAACAGCTGGCGCTGGATATTGGACCAAAACGCACTCTCGTGTGCACAGCCAGAAATAATACTTTATACAAAATTTTCAACCAACAAATTGGATCGTGGGACATTGGCTTTAGATTTACTGGAAGCTTACACTAGCGCCTCTGTAGCCCTTCCATCAAAATAGCACACTCTAGTTTCCTATTAGCTGGCCGTAGTGGCGATGGGCGCACCTGTACTCTGTTCTCTGTAGGAAAACAAGCGTCACTAAAATAGCCTGAGGAAATGAAACTTTCTCCAGGAAGTCCTAGGCAAAGTGCTGAGAGTGGAAAGGATTCGAAATTCATTTTATAGTTTCAGAAGAATGAAAATTTAAATATAAATTAATGAATTTCATCATTTCCAAACAGGGGTTAATATTAGCTAAAATATGAACAGCTCCATCTTATACCCCTGTTAATATAAACTAGTTAAGAAGTCTAGGCCTAGGAAATAATAAGATCCGATATTAAAATTAATTAAATCTAGTATTAGGTCATATGTATAAAATACACCTATGATTGCTGACGAAGTGTAATTCACTTAATAAATCTGCAGGTGTATTTAAAATTTAAAATGTTGCTAAATATAGGTCTACATATACAGAGTTAATTAAAACTTAAAAGCTAATACACAGAAATGTAAATGTAGATTGATAAACCAACCTATACAAATACATACAAAATTAAATATATAAAACCACAATGCAAAAATTTTATAAATCACAAGTCCACAATAATTTGCTGAAAAATTCAGACGTCCGTTGTTAAAAACGTCTTCATAGAATGTGTACATGTAAACTTGGAATAAAACCGTAAATTGGTACTTTTCTTGAATAAACAATAAAAGTCACTCCTGGTTAAATTAAAACCAGTTGTCCTAGACACTAGTTTCTTCTTAGGCCGCCGTTACAAGGATGTATTTCGGCATACATTATGCCATTTTCAACACTAATAACACAAAAATTAAATTATGATAGTTCTGAATTAAAACTGACCTTTACTGCATTGGAACAAACCACCGTCGTAAGCTGAATAGGCTACTGGACTAAATGCGAAACACCTGTTAGGTTAGGTTAGAAG
Organism: Ectobius pallidus; assembly: GCA_964059195.1. Taxonomy (NCBI): domain Eukaryota; kingdom Metazoa; phylum Arthropoda; class Insecta; order Blattodea; family Ectobiidae; genus Ectobius; species Ectobius pallidus. Next base: position 192,428 of record CAXKWD010000404.1, read on the forward strand.
ATAGTTCAAAAACGGATTGTGTTCTACGTTGTCATTTAGTAGTAACTCTTTATTATATAGTAAATTGAATTATCGGAAGCAAGAATAATACATTTCCTTCTCATCGAATTCTATCAGATTCATTAAAGGGCATTTCAACTCTCCTTGCTGTGTACCGAAAAGTAATTTGGATGTACCTTAAACATGTAGATTCGGCGTTGCCAATTTCGTTATGAAACATAGGCTATAATCAGACCCGATGAGAGGAAGGGGCAGCAGCACCAAAGGGGGTCCCGGCCGACTGTTTTATTTTTTTATTTTCTAAATTTACTCTAAAATAAAATTGGTTATAAGTCAATAAACAGGTTAAGTTATGTTTTATGTGTTTATTTTATCTGCATTGACACGGAATTATCAGATGACCTGAAACGGATTAATCTTGAAAAATTGCTACTTCTGAAAAGTAGAAGCGCAAATTCTTTCGGATTCAACAGTAGGCCTTACTTAATAGACTTCGTCCCATGGGCGTTATAAATGGTATACCAAGTTTTATGAAAATCCGATAAAGCGTCTTTGAGTTATCGCACACACGACAGTCAGACAGTCTCATAAAGTACCGGTACCATTCTGGCACTTAATTTATGTAATATCATTACATAATCTTTTTGTTGCATACATTATAAAGGGCGATTTGGGTAGTGAATTTAATATTTGACGGGGGCCCGGGAAAATTTTCCCTTGGGCCCTTGCTTTCTTTTCACGGCCCTGGCTATTAATAGGCGTAATAACTATGAGTATATAAATTAAATTTTACCTGTTCAGAAATTGAGCCGGATGGTGAGATGCATGACACACGTTAACATACACACTGATTTAATAAACCTCTTGATCTTTTAACACACGTTTATCACTGATAAACATAAACATTAATATACTGAAACAATAAACACTGCTGAAGCAATACGTTGAATCGTATTATACAACATGTGGACGCATGTGGGGGGAAATAGAGACGCGAGACGTCCTCCCTCTCGTCAAATTCGCGACTGAATCTGCGGACCAAACAGCCCTGTCTCCTACCTGCGCATGCTCTGACGTCACAGTATCAACATGTTCTCGGGGGTTTGTGTCATCAACTGCCGAGCCGCATTCCATGATAGAAATAATGTGATAGAGCAGCGTTTCTCAACCTTTTTGAACCCGAGGACCTCTAAAATGTCTAAAATATTTTACGGACCCCTAATTTAAGCATCCCATTTGTAAAAGTAGGTTATATGTAGGCCTATATTCTTAATATTTGGGGTATTAATTATAGGTCATTGTAACGAAATAAATCTAAATACTTTTTTTAATTCGACGGAAACACAGTAATTGAATTGGAAGTAAAATTATATTTTGAACAGACTTTAATATTTATTACCAATTTGAAAATAAAATTAGGAATTATAACACAGGTTTACCGGTATCAGACACTCGGGCACTTCCAAGAATAAAACCCTCTAATAACAAATTCCAACAAAGTCTTATTTTTCAGGGTTTTGAATGAAAGAGGGAACCATAGACGTCAGTGCATCAGGGGTTTCAAACTGTGGTTCGTAACTGCAAAAGTAAGGAAACTTGGAATAGGACCTGTATTTTCGAAGATTTTAAAAACTTTGACATCTCGGGTCCATTTGTAACGACGCAAATAGCGACGTGCATAATCAACGATAGGAGACCATTCCTAAACAAAGGAAGGGTTGGGGGACCGCAACTAATCGATATTGAACATTTTCATGATTATCGATACTGCCCTGAATTTTATTTGAATTACAGAAAAGGAGAGGTGCGCATGCGTCGACGGTGAATCGACGAGGGAGACGTGCGGAACCTAAAAGACGGTTAGTAGTACGTGCCTGACCACGAGAGAGAGAAGTTGAAAAGGCAGAAGGGAGAAGACGAGATTGGGATGTGTGACAGCGGTAGAGGCGGTCTGGCATAATGGTGTGTCAGACTTTCATCTAAAGGAAATTCTGGTTGTGAACTTCCTTGACACGGCTATATGGAGATAGTCATTAATCAGAAGAATACACCAAGTCGGCCAGTACGAGACACCGCTACAGCGAACATCAGCTGTGAGAGTGAGTCGTGACTGCTCGCTCTGAATAAGAGCAGATATGGACATCAGGAAGTAATGGAAGACAACTCAGGATCGGAGGATAAGTTGGACATCACTGGTTGAGTATAATCGTCTAGACTTTTTCTTATTGTTTGGGGAGTGAGAAAATTGAGATATCCTTTTTTTTTTGTAAGGATGGTTTCTAAGTCATGTATGGCGATTAGACACCGTATGGAATAATAGAATAGAATAGAATAGAAACATAGAAGTGAGAATTCTAGAAGTAAAGTGATGAAATCCAGTAATCCAACTATTTTCTATTTCTGGTCTAAATTAATTATAAAAGAGCAGTCAAGAGCCTAACAACTGAATGCCAAAGATAGATCTCTTCACTTTAGGTTTTTTTGGGTGATTGTCCCACGAATGAATACATAGCTAGGGGCAATTGGTGATGCTCATATAAACTTTGTTATTTTTGAGACAGGACGCGAGGGGAGTAAGGAAGAAAGGTAATTAAGGGGCATGCTTAGTACTTCTTACGAGGGCCCCTCCCTCTTGGGTTTCGTTCAGGTGACGGGTGACTATCTATAAATAGATTTCATGCTGGCCTGTAGTGTTAAGTTATTTTTTTATAGAGATTTATCTACAAGCGAAAGTGTATGGAATATGGTAGAGGGGGATAAGAAGTGGAAAGATTGAAGGGCAAAAGAAGGCCTACGAGTGGTAGTGCAGTAGGTGTGTACCATTGGAAGATTTACATGTTAGGGTAGAAGTAGAAGTCACTACAGGGGTTATAGAGAAGCTTACTAATCTGGGCGTGAATTAGTTTCAGTTAGAATTCTAGGGAATTTAGAGACAAAAGAAGATTGGGTGCCCATGCTGAAGAGTAGTAACTTAAGAAGTAGGAAAACTAGAATAACCACCAAGTGAATTAAATCAATGGTATAAGCTGAAGGGAACTCTACTTAAAGAAAGAAAGGGGTTAAAAGATAATAGCTGATGACTGGTCAGGTTAGAAAGAGGTGAGTGAGTTGAAAGATAATAACAAATAATTGGTTAGGTCAGAAAGAGGAGAAAAGGTAATTACGAGTAGTGTACTGATAAGTATGAACAAGTACTAGAGATTGTAAGGGTGAGGTGAGGGAACGCCGGAAGTATCCCGAATCAAACAAATAAAATCTGGTAGTAGGCAAGGCCTATACTAGTACATATAAAGAAAAGAAATTTATGAGAGATTGTGAAAGCCATCGATGTTGGAGGCGAACAACGGCCCCACGTGCCTCTAGGAGAGAGTGTCAGGGACCTCTGACATCGATTTACAAAATTTTATTTTTGTTTGCGGCCCATTAATATTTTCCCGGTTGCAGGAGAGGAGTCAGATTGTTTGTAACTCAAGATCTAGACGCCGCTCCTGTATCGGTGGTCTATCGCCACAGTCACTCTGTAGGTATAGGCCTAAACTTCTATTTCTTTCTTCATGAGACTGTCTTTCCTATCTATCTTTAAATACAATTCTTCATGGACTAAGATGACTAGTAGACTCGTATAGGAGACATAGGTGGGATTATTGAATGTAATCTGTAGAGTTAAGGACTGGATTATAAATTGAAAACCTTTATTTATTCTAAAGAGAAAAAAAGGGGGTATAATATATATATTGAAACATCTTGAAGTTGCAAATGTAAGTGACTATACAAGTTAATAGTAAATAATACGAGACGTTCTAGTAGATACCTGGAAACAAAAAAAAAGAAAGAAGGTTAAAATAATTAATTAGGAATTTGTTATTGTTGAACAGAGAACGTACTTATACAGTTAAAATTGGGTATACTAACCTTGAAAAATTAAGTACTATCCTACCAATAAAAGTGTTGAATGGTTAATGTAGTGTAAATGTAATTTATTGTATATAAGATTGTTATTGTTGAAAGAAAAGAAAAAAAAAATATAATAAATTAAATAAATTACGGTCGTTGTTACTTAAAGCAAAGTTAACGAGAAGTCCCCTTCAAAATTTTGGCGCCCATATCGTGGGGCTGAGTAGTGTTAAAACAAAACAGTATTGCTAATTGTTGCAACTTAATTTAGTTAAAATTGTTAAAAAAAAAAAAGAAACCTTTATTCAGTTGAAGTTCCATATTATGATAGCCCATAGCGTGAGGCAGTGATAGTTTGATATCCTAACGTGAGGCGAGATAGGGTTAAAAGAATTTTGGGAGTTAGGTTAGTATAACTGAAATTTATTCTCAAAAAAAATAAATAATAATAATAACATATTTTTGGGAAAAGAATAATGACTATTGACAAGTAAGGACTTCTATAGATGACTAAGACAGACGACTGAACTATTGTGTGTTCTAATCTTTTTTTTCCAGTGGTATTGTTAATATATAAATATGGCTACTTATGTTGATCCGTATGCACAAATAAGAGCAGCTGAGCTAACCCAAGCTATTAGGAAGTTGAGGAAGGCGGATTTAGAGGCAGAATGTGATAGAGTAAAGTTACCGACCACAGGTACAAGGGATGAGTTAAGACAACGCTTGTTAGATTATGCCCGTAAGAACCCTCAGTCATTTCAAGTGTTAATTACGGCTTTTGCTCTGAGTCAGGAAGTTTTGGAAGAAGATTTGGTTGAACATAATATAACGATTCCACAAGATTCATATGGAGATGTAGTGTATACATGGGTTAAGTTAATGCGTAGGAAGGCCATGGCGGTAGCTGATTCAGAAGAAGTTGTACCAGTAGTACCCTCGTTTACAATTCAGTTAGAGCCACATAAACCAAATACTTTGGATCTGGTTCGTAAATGGAACATTAAATTCAAACCTGGGGATAGTATTTACTTATTTTTGGAGAGATTGGAAGATTTAAAACAAAGTTCTAAGTTACAGGGTGCAGAGTTATTGTCAGTATTACCCGAAATTTTACAAGATTCAGCTTTACTTTGGTACAGGAACAGATTAACAGATTGGCCTACATGGGAAGCTTTTTTGAAAGAATTTAGAGAATATTACTTGCCTGTTGATGAGGAAGACTCGCTTTTGGATGAGATTAGACAGAGAACGCAAGGTCCTAAAGAATCGATTTTTGATTATGTTAATGCTATTCAAACGTTAATGAGGAGGCTGAGTACTCCAATGAGTCCTCAACAAATGATGAAGAATGTTATCAAAAATTTGCGTCCTGACGTAAAATTGTACATTAGACCTGCAGAGATTCAAACTATAACAGATTTAATACGTGTAGGTAGACAGTATGAACAAATATTGTTAGATTCTGAGAGATATATTCCTCCTCCAACGCAGGTTAGAGCTACAATTAAAGAAACGGCTTATAAACCTCAGAGACAAGTTGTTATACCTTCAGTTCATACAGCGCTAGGAATTCAGGGAAAACAGGAACTTCCATCGTCCGAGTTACAAAAGAAACCCAATGTTAGTTTTTCTGCAAAGACGTGGGACAAAGAACGAAATTCAAGTCATGTAAATGATTCCAGAATAGTTAAAGCAACAGAAAATAAAGAGAGACAGGATGAGTCGAGGGATAATGGTAAAAACACCACCTTACGTTTTTCAAATAACCAGCGATGTTGGAATTGTGATAAAACAGGACATAGGCAGTTCGAGTGTAAGGCACCTCGTAGAGTTACTCCACGCACTACGATTAAATGTTATAATTGTAATAAGCTTGGACATAGGTCTATTGATTGTAGGATGCCCCAAGAAAGAAAAGTTAGGCCTACAAATCCCTTATGACAATTAACTAAAAATCAGGCTTGTGTGATGTTAAATATAAATCCTACAGATTTAGTTAATGGAGATAGATGTTTTGTTGAAATTTTGCTGGAGGATATTACATTTATTGCTTTAATAGATTCCGGTTCAGATAAAACTTATGTGGGAGAGAAGGGTGATTTTTTGTGTAAAATGTTAGATTTAGCAGTAGAAGAATCTGAAGTTAGGGTGGTGCAACTAGCAGATAAAACTTATAGTTCTATAACAGGAGAGAGAACTTTTGAGATGAAATTGCAGGACAGGATTTTTCCGATAAAATGTAAAATTATGCCAAATTTAGCAGTAGATATGATTCTGGGCATGGACGTTTTGAAACAAATTGGGTTAGTAGTAGATTTGCAAGATGGGACTTGGTATTTCAAAGATGAACCAGCAAAAATTTTTCAATTTGTTAAGGCTATAGATTTAAAAGAAGAAGATCAACTACATAATATTCTTACCTTACCTACACCTCAGGAAAGGGACAGATTGAATGTGTTTTTGGAAAATCAGTTACAGAAATTTGATCAGTGTACTGGACTTACCGATCTGATTTCTCATGTTATTGATACAGGCGATGCAAAACCTATAAAACAAAGATATTATCCAGTATCACCCATTTTGGAAAAAGTTATACACGCGGAAATAGATAAAATGTTATTGGAAAAAGTTATAGAGCCTTCAAATTCACCTTGGTCGTCTCCGGTAGTTATGGTAAAGAAACCAGATAGAACATGGAGGTTCTGCGTAGATTTCAGAAAAGTAAACAATTGTACTAAAAGAGATAGTTATCCTTTGCCATACATTGAACATGTTTTGAGTAAATTACGACATGCTAGGTATATCAGTACAATAGATTTGAAAAATGGGTATTGGCAAGTTCCATTAGATGAAGCAAGTAAAGAAAAAACAGCATTTACCGTACCTGGTAGAGGATTGTATCAGTTTCGAGTTATGCCTTTTGGAATCCATAACGCACCAGCCTCGTTTCAAAGATTAGTTGATACTATATTAAGAGAAGAGATAGGAGAGAAATGCTTTTGTTATTTGGATGATATAGTACTTATTAGCGAGACATTTGAAGAACATTTGTCCTTGTTAGAAAAAGTCTTAGAGAAATTAAGAAAAGCTAACCTGAAAATTAATAGGGAAAAATCAAAATTTTGCAGAAGTGAATTAAAATATTTGGGTCATATCATTACTCCATTAGGAATTGCTGTAGATTCAGATAAAATCTCGTGTATCCTTGAGTATCCAGCCCCTACAAAAGTCAAGGAAGTACGAGCATTTTTAGGATTGGCTTCTTGGTACCGACGATTCATTCCATTTTTTTCTGAAGTTGTAAAGCCCCTCACTGCACTTCTGAAAAAGAATCAGAGATGGCGTTGGACTAAGGAATGTCAGGAATCTTTTGATGAATTAAAATCGAAATTATCTAGTAGTCCTATATTAACTTGTCCAGATTATACTAAACCCCTAGTGCTACAGACCGACGCTAGTTTTTCAGGACTAGGAGCAGCATTAATTCAGACAGGAGAGGAAGGAGAGGAAAAAGTAATAGCTTATGCTAGTAGAACTTTAACAGTAGGTGAGCAAAAGTGGGCAATAGTCGAGAAAGAATTGTTAGCTATATTGTGGGCAGTTCAAAAGTTTCGTCCTTATTTGGAAGGTTATCATTTTAAAGTATATACTGATCACTTTGCTCTGAAATGGTTAAATACATTACAGAATCCGACTGGACGATTAGCTAGGTGGAGTTTATTGCTCCAGGAGTATGATTTTGAAGTAATACATAGGCCTGGTAGATTACAAAAAGTTCCGGATGCTTTATCTAGAATACACGAAGGGAAAGTTCAAGAGAAAACGGTAGAGGAAGAATTTTGCCTCTTGTTGACTGATAACTCTGAAGTAGTGGAATGGGAAAATATACAAGATGCTTGGTATATTAAGCGGAAAGAGCAAGTACAGAGTAAACCTAAATTTTGGCCAGATTGGAAGGTCGTAGATGGGAAGTTGTACCATCTTAGATTAGATCAGTTAGAACAAACTTTAGAGGGAACAGTAAATAGGTGGAAATTAGTTATTCCGCAAGATTTTAGGATTAAAGTATTGCAGGAATGTCATGATGCACCGACTGCAGGGCATATGGGGATAGCTAAAACTTTCTTTAGGATAGCAAACAAGTATTATTGGCCGGGAATGTTTAGAGATGTTGCTAAATATGTTACTGCTTGTGAAATATGTCAGAGACAGAAAGTGTTACAGACGGCTCAAGCAGGACCAATGCATTTTTACCAGAAAGAGAAACCTTGGATGACTGTAGCTACTGATTTGTTGGGACCTTACCCACGTTCAAAAAAGGGAAACCGATATGTGATTGTATTTCAGGACACCTTTACCAAATATGTAGAGTGTAAAGCGTTAAGGAAAGCAACCAGTAGAGCAGTTACGGAAGCATTTTATGAATTGATTATCCTTAAATGGGGAATTCCGGGATATTTGCTGATGGATAATGGACCGCAATACACTAGTAAATTAATGCGAGAGATAGCTAAAGCTTTTAATATAACTCCTTGTTATTTACCTGTATATTCGCCACAAGGAAATCCAGTAGAAAGAGTCAATAGAGTATTGAAAACAATGATTTCTAGTTATATTCAAAAGGATCAGACAGTTTGGGATGTGTATTTGAGAGAATTTAATTTTGCTATAAATACGGCTAAGCATAGTTCCACTGGATGCACTCCTTATATGCTAAATTATGGGAAGGAGCCTGAAATTATCAGTAGGATTGAAAAGGTGGAAAACCAACCGATTTATAAAGAAATTCCAAAACTTTGGGTGGAGAGACTCAATAAATTGAAAACGGTACGTTTAATGGTTAGACATAACTTAGAAACCGCCTATAAGAATTCGAGTCATTATTATAATCTTCGGAGGAGAGAGGTGAGATTTCGTCCAGGAGATCTAGTGTTAAGAAGAAACTTTAAATTAAGTGATGCCTCACAAGCTTATACAGCAGGTTTAAGTGCAAAGTTTGTCGGGCCCTATATTATAAAGAAAAAGTTCAGTGAAAATAGCTACGAACTGACAAACCGTTTTGGTAAAAAGTTGGGGAAGTGGCACGTCAAAGACTTGAAACCCTTTGTTCCTGGATAAACATTCTTTAAGGCTGGTAAAAGAGACACGCACAAAAAAAAAAAAAAAAAAAAGTGACCTGTGTCAACATTATTTTTTTTTATGGTGAGTGCGGGAAGAATGTAACGACGCAAATAGCGACGTGCATAATCAACGATAGGAGACCATTCCTAAACAAAGGAAGGGTTGGGGGACCGCAACTAATCGATATTGAACATTTTCATGATTATCGATACTGCCCTGAATTTTATTTGAATTACAGAAAAGGAGAGGTGCGCATGCGTCGACGGTGAATCGACGAGGGAGACGTGCGGAACCTAAAAGACGGTTAGTAGTACGTGCCTGACCACGAGAGAGAGAAGTTGAAAAGGCAGAAGGGAGAAGACGAGATTGGGATGTGTGACAGCGGTAGAGGCGGTCTGGCATAATGGTGTGTCAGACTTTCATCTAAAGGAAATTCTGGTTGTGAACTTCCTTGACACGGCTATATGGAGATAGTCATTAATCAGAAGAATACACCAAGTCGGCCAGTACGAGACACCGCTACAGCGAACATCAGCTGTGAGAGTGAGTCGTGACTGCTCGCTCTGAATAAGAGCAGATATGGACATCAGGAAGTAATGGAAGACAACTCAGGATCGGAGGATAAGTTGGACATCACTGGTTGAGTATAATCGTCTAGACTTTTTCTTATTGTTTGGGGAGTGAGAAAATTGAGATATCCTTTTTTTTTTGTAAGGATGGTTTCTAAGTCATGTATGGCGATTAGACACCGTATGGAATAATAGAATAGAATAGAATAGAAACATAGAAGTGAGAATTCTAGAAGTAAAGTGATGAAATCCAGTAATCCAACTATTTTCTATTTCTGGTCTAAATTAATTATAAAAGAGCAGTCAAGAGCCTAACAACTGAATGCCAAAGATAGATCTCTTCACTTTAGGTTTTTTTGGGTGATTGTCCCACGAATGAATACATAGCTAGGGGCAATTGGTGATGCTCATATAAACTTTGTTATTTTTGAGACAGGACGCGAGGGGAGTAAGGAAGAAAGGTAATTAAGGGGCATGCTTAGTACTTCTTACGAGGGCCCCTCCCTCTTGGGTTTCGTTCAGGTGACGGGTGACTATCTATAAATAGATTTCATGCTGGCCTGTAGTGTTAAGTTATTTTTTTATAGAGATTTATCTACAAGCGAAAGTGTATGGAATATGGTAGAGGGGGATAAGAAGTGGAAAGATTGAAGGGCAAAAGAAGGCCTACGAGTGGTAGTGCAGTAGGTGTGTACCATTGGAAGATTTACATGTTAGGGTAGAAGTAGAAGTCACTACAGGGGTTATAGAGAAGCTTACTAATCTGGGCGTGAATTAGTTTCAGTTAGAATTCTAGGGAATTTAGAGACAAAAGAAGATTGGGTGCCCATGCTGAAGAGTAGTAACTTAAGAAGTAGGAAAACTAGAATAACCACCAAGTGAATTAAATCAATGGTATAAGCTGAAGGGAACTCTACTTAAAGAAAGAAAGGGGTTAAAAGATAATAGCTGATGACTGGTCAGGTTAGAAAGAGGTGAGTGAGTTGAAAGATAATAACAAATAATTGGTTAGGTCAGAAAGAGGAGAAAAGGTAATTACGAGTAGTGTACTGATAAGTATGAACAAGTACTAGAGATTGTAAGGGTGAGGTGAGGGAACGCCGGAAGTATCCCGAATCAAACAAATAAAATCTGGTAGTAGGCAAGGCCTATACTAGTACATATAAAGAAAAGAAATTTATGAGAGATTGTGAAAGCCATCGATGTTGGAGGCGAACAACGGCCCCACGTGCCTCTAGGAGAGAGTGTCAGGGACCTCTGACATCGATTTACAAAATTTTATTTTTGTTTGCGGCCCATTAATATTTTCCCGGTTGCAGGAGAGGAGTCAGATTGTTTGTAACTCAAGATCTAGACGCCGCTCCTGTATCGGTGGTCTATCGCCACAGTCACTCTGTAGGTATAGGCCTAAACTTCTATTTCTTTCTTCATGAGACTGTCTTTCCTATCTATCTTTAAATACAATTCTTCATGGACTAAGATGACTAGTAGACTCGTATAGGAGACATAGGTGGGATTATTGAATGTAATCTGTAGAGTTAAGGACTGGATTATAAATTGAAAACCTTTATTTATTCTAAAGAGAAAAAAAGGGGGTATAATATATATATTGAAACATCTTGAAGTTGCAAATGTAAGTGACTATACAAGTTAATAGTAAATAATACGAGACGTTCTAGTAGATACCTGGAAACAAAAAAAAAGAAAGAAGGTTAAAATAATTAATTAGGAATTTGTTATTGTTGAACAGAGAACGTACTTATACAGTTAAAATTGGGTATACTAACCTTGAAAAATTAAGTACTATCCTACCAATAAAAGTGTTGAATGGTTAATGTAGTGTAAATGTAATTTATTGTATATAAGATTGTTATTGTTGAAAGAAAAGAAAAAAAAAATATAATAAATTAAATAAATTATGGTTATAGTTATGCAAAGTAAATTAACGTGAAGTTCAGATTTTTGACCCTTATCCTTGTAATGGTTTGAGAGTCGCTGATTTTTTGGGCTAAGTTATATACCTTGGTAGTGAGTATTAAAAAAAAAAAAAAGGAGAAAAAGAAGAAGCAAAATAATAAAAGAAAGATAAACCCGAATCCATTCCCGTCTCCACTGTTAATTTAAAAGCTAGTCGAGAGGCATGTAGATACATAGCCTGTGTATCTATAATTTAATTTGTGTCTGGGCTGATACATAAAAAAAGAAAAGAGGAAGCGTATTGATGATGGCGCCCGTTAATATAAATTTTCATCAATATTATCAAGACTGGGTAAATTGTTAAAAGAGAGAGAAAGTAGACTGAGAGTAGGAAGTTTGCAATCACCCGGTGTCAAAGGTAGTTGTACTGAACGTTGGAATGTGGACTATGCAGGCAGTGTTATGATGACACGACAGGTGCATGAGTGACCTTGTTTTGTAGGAGTTCAGTAAACTTATATACTACGATTAAGAATAATCACATATTAGTCGTCTCAGAATTTTGGCGAAGATTTAATCCAAGAAGTTAAGGAACTTTATAGCATAAAGTAAGAAAAGCCCGTCACACATTTTATGTGAAAATTTTTTTTTCTTTACTTGCTTTATGATATTTTTTAAATTATGTCTGCGGACATCTTCACCACTGGTGGTCCGCGGACCATAGGTTGAGAAACGCTGTGATAAAGGGTTTCTCTTCTCGCTGCTCTTTACTGGATTAGGCCATTTAACTGACATACTTTCCTCTTCCCCAAAGGATATTAGGGAATAATTTGAGCACCGATGTGAACAACAACTAGAGAACTGCGATCTCATTAATTCGGAGCCACCGACACAAATCTTAGCTCGGGTTTTCAGTATCTCAAATCCTTACACCACCATTTGATGAGGCATGTATGATTAGAATAGGGTGTCCATGTGTTCCGTTTTTTGACAAAATGTCCCGCTGTCCCAAAAGTTTTATTGGGGACACTAAAGGACCCCCATCTTTGTGATTGTGATTGGCCAGTGTTAAAGTCCCAGGAAGCCAGGTCTTCCTCATTGTCTAAACATACTTTAATGGAGTAATATGTGCTGACTTTTATGATAAAACGCACTTCTTGATACAATACATAAAGGGAAATGTACAGTGACAATGAGGCATCTATTTCTGTGGAATAAATTATCTACACCAGTCTGCAGAAGAAATTTAAGAAGTCATTTGGGATAATTTGTGTGCATGAGTAAATTGTAAATATTCCCCACATTTTGTGAATTACATTTTTGGCCCACCACCCATTCTAATACATCCAGTCTTTTCCTATATAATAACAGCCTTTTCCCATCCAGGTCACTTCTCCCAGAAGATGGTAGCAGAGATTGCTGCAGAAAGCTTGGAAACAAACCTCCAACTCACCCGGTTGGAAGCCCGAGAAACAATAATATAA